>KK900685.1:27433-49464 GCA_000696445.1 Aquilaria agallochum
CATGCAAAGACACTATTCGGTTATTTGATATACCATTCAGCAGGGTATTCAGGCAAGGCAAAAGTTTGGAATTTGAATGCAGAATTAGGAGTCAGCTTTAACTATTGATTCAGCCCAGAATTTTTACCTTGAACAAGTATATTCAGAAACATGAATGCAGAAACCTTGAAATTCAATTCAAACGGGGCTACAATGAAGACGTTTAAATGCAAGAACAAAGTAAAAAAAAGGAGCAAAACACACTTACACAGGGGAGTCCTACACAAAAGCCCTTAGAGCAGAAGTTTCTCCAAGCCACTTATCTTCGTTGTCAACGATTTATAAAACAAATTCATCAGTCACGCATAAACGTATCTATAAGGATCTACAAGCACAAAGCTTAAACTTGGTTGCGGTGGATCTCATGACATCAAGGTTAGATTTTCTATCAAGCTTAAACTTATTTTAGGCGTAGAATTAGGAAGTAAGTTTTAATTAAGATTCTTTATTCTCCTATTTATTGTTGAATTTATTTATTTATTTTAATAGTTTATTTCTTTCCTTTTCTATTTATTTCCTTTATGCTTCCCTTCCTATAAATAGGGGAAACAACAAGAACTTTTGAAGACAGTTTTTTATATTATTGAATTAAGAGATCTCCCTTCCCCTGGTTTTCTTCTTCTTCTTCTCTTTTGTGTTCTCTCTTTTGGTTCTAGCCCTATTTACCCTACATCAAATTTAGTATTAGAGCCAAAATTTCTACTCTTTACCTCTCATTGAAGAAAATCGGAGCCAAAAGAATAAAATAAAAAAACCTAACTTTGCCCCGTCGCTCGTTGCCATATCTCGTAGCCCCATGTAGAGCCAAGATCTGAATTCTACATCCTTCACATAATCGCATAGCATAGCTTTTTGTTTGCACAATTGCAAGCCGCAAGATAATTTGGCACAAGTATAGTCAGGCTATTATCTAAATTCCAAGCCCCTCGTTTGCTCTCCGTTGCGACATCACACAAACTCTTGGAATTTGTTGCTGCCATCACCTCCCACAGCAAGGTCTCTTGGTCCGGTGCAAATCTTTTGCTTGGTCTTCAAATTGTTGAGCAGCTAGTCAAACTTGGAATATATTGCAACTTCATCACTCATCGGGGCAATAGATTATTTCTAGTTCCTTTGACTGGGGAAGGTTAGTCACAAAAAAAAAACCCTATTTCTCTCACTTTGACTTTGTAGTAGGTGATAACTCCTTTTTAAGTTGTTAAATCTTTCATAATTAGCTTCACTCATATTTCATTTTTAGGTAGTCAATCCCTTGCTTAAGTCCAAGTAAAAAAAAAAAAAAAGGTTTTTAAAAAAAAAAGGTTTTTGTTTGTTGCTCTAGTCTTTGCAACTAGTTTCATCAGTAGCATTAAATTTATTTACCTTTTTGATTGTTGCATCATTGCTTGTTTATTTTTTTAAGTTATTCATTGCAATCTTTTGTGAAATTCTTGCTTGCATATCATGGCTAATCGGGGTAGGAATAGCAACTATTCCCATGATTCCAACCATAGTCACACACCTAAAGTCACAAATGAAAGGATGTCGAGTCTAGAAGATAGGTTAACTAGGATAGAAGAGGCCATCAACCGACTGGGTAGGACTAAAAAGGGGAAAACCATGAACCGGAAGAAGACCAATCTATAAGGCAACCCACTTTTGCCCAAAACATTAATGACTCAATCCAAGCCCGGGTAGGTCAGCAAACTCATTTTGCACCACTTAGGAACACTTGGCCTATTAGGGTTCCTGAAAACCCTTTTCCAACTATAGGGGACAACTTTGCCACCCATGATTTAGACAAGGAAAGCCATAGAACACTCCATTAGGATCAGGCTTATGACCAGGGAAATAGGCGGGGAAACTTTAAGAACCCTTAGGAAGATTAGGGAGTTGCTAGGATGGTAAAACTGGACATGCGATCCTATGATGGTAAGTTGGATGCCAATGATTTTTTGGTTGGTTGGAAGAGTTAGAGGAATACTGCGATCGGTATCACATGATTGATATGGAGCGGATTCGGTTTGCAGAGCTGAAGCTAATAGAACCAAGCAAGAAGTACTGCGTAGGGTCGAACAATCACTCGAGAACTTGAACAAACTCCCGATTAGGCAATGGACTGTTATGAAGCGAAAGTTGATTGAGAAGTACCTTCCCATCTTTCATAGGAGACAATTGTATGACCAGCTACTCAACCTTAAGGAAACTTCTACCGTGTCTAGTTATATGGAGAGGTTTGATGAACTTATGTTAAGAGTAGGCATCAATGAGATCGAGTTTCAGACACTGGGTAGGTTTGTGAACTGGTTGAAAGGAGATATCAAGAGAAAAGTTGAGTTAAATATGCCCGACACTGTAGAGGAAGCTTACCAACGTGCGTTAAGGCTAGAAACCTATTTTAAATCTAAAGGTAAAGAACTAGACCGTGCTCCAGAACCTAGGTACACCCCACCAAAACCTAATACACAACATTTGCTTAAGACTCCTCCATAAGAACTTAGAGGAACTCTACCAGCCAACCTTAATGGACCTCGTATGAACCCAAATATCGAATGCCATAACTGCCATGGTAAGGGTTACATTGCAGCCCGATGTCCTTACTAAGCCATAGTAATTGACCAAGAACCCAATGACCAGCCCCTTGACGAGGACCAAGTAGTGGACCTAGTAGAGTACTTTGGTGATGAAGGTGAACTTGATGGGTTACCCCTAATTAAGGAACACTGTATTGTTGTAAGGTCTGTGCTCTTTACTACGAAGACTCCTATAAGTAGTAAGGATGTTGACTGGAAGAGAACTAGCATTTTTCACACTTTCATTCAGTATGGTGAGTGTAATTGTAAGCTAGTGATCGATGGGGGTAGTACCATGAATGTGATAGCTAAAGCAACCATAGCTCATTTGAACCTTAAGGCTAAACCACACCCTACACTTTTTAAGGTAGCTTAGATTGACAAAACCACCCTTCTTGTGACTGAGAGATGTCACGTTCCTTTGCACATTGGAAATTATACAAAGGAGGTTTACTACGATGTTTTACCTATGGATGTATCCCATATTTTGCTTGACATAACTCACCATGGTAGAGCCAACATCTTCGAATTTAGGGATAAGGGTAGGAACATCATTCTTAATCCAACTAGGCCAAACTACAAAGATGCTATAGCCCAGTCAAGTCCAGCTACAACAACACCAAAAAGAGCCACAATCCAGCTTCTGAACAATAAGATTTTTTTGCAAGAGAGCTTAACATATGGGTATGTGTTTGCTGTAGTAGCAAGGGAGCTCATGTTCGGGGGCTCAAACTCTCAGTTGATACACCCAGCTGAGATCTCAAATCTTTTATAGGAATTTTCTAATATCATGCCTACTGAACTCCCCTTCGAGCCACCACCTATGAGGGAAATTCAACATGCCATTGATTTAGTCCCAGGGTCTAAGCTACCTAACCTTCATCATTACAAGTTGAACCCAAAGGGCCGTGAAGAGTTAAACAGGCAAGTGAATGAATTCTTAGGTAAAGGATTCATTAGGCACAACCTTAGTCCTTGCGCTGTCCCAGTCTTGTTAGCACCAAAGAGTGATGGTAGTTGGAGAATGTGCATAGACAGTAGGGCTATTAACAAAATTACCATTAAGTATAGGTTTCCCATACCTAGACTTGAGGACATGTTAGACATGCTAGCTGGCTCTAAATGGTACTCTGAGATAGACTTGCGTAGTGGATACCACCAAATTAGGATTAGGCCAGGAGATGAGTGGAAAACTGGTGTTAAGACCTAGGGTGGTTTGTATGAGTGGTTAGTTATGCCTTTCGCGTTGTCTAATGCACCTTGCACCTTCATGAGGACTATGACACATGTCCTTCAACTGTTCTTAGGCAAGTTTCTCAATGTTTACTTTGATGACATCCTAGTGTACTGCCGGTCTAGAGAGGAACATGTTGGTCACTTACGTCAGCTTTTTGATACCCTATGAGAATCTAAGCTATATGTGAACCTTAAGAAGTGTGGTTTTTTGCAGGATAGAGTGTTTTTCTTAGGTTTTATAGTAGGTGCACAGGGGATTGAAGCAGACCCTAGTAAAGTGAAAGCTGTTATAGAGTGGCCTGAACTATGTACAATTTCAAATGTTCAAAGTTTCTTAGGATTAGCAACTTTTTATAAATGTTTCATTAAGGGTTTCAGCACCATCACTGCTCCTATATTGGACTGTCTTCAGAAGGGTGAATTTAGGTGGACTTTAGAAGCCTCTAAATTATTTTAAATCAAGGTGAGGTTGACTGAACCCCCTGTGTTTTGGGATCCCGACTTCAGTAAGGTGTTTAAGGTGTCATGTGATGCCTTCGGGGTAGGGGTAGAAGGTCCTTAGTGAAAAGGGTCATCCTGTAGCTTTCTTTAATGGAAAACTTTCTGAGCCTAAGCAAAGGTACTCCACCTATGACAAGGAATTTTATGCTGTGATCCAATGCCTTAGGTTTTGGAGACACTACCTTTTACGTCAGGAGTTCATCCTTTACTCTGACCATCAAGCTCTAGGGTACCTTAGTTCTCAAAAGAAGCTTAACTCTCGTCATGCTATGTGGTGTGCCTTTTTAAGTGAATACAATTTGTACTTAAGCATAAGTCGAGTGTTGAAAACAAGGTAGCTGATGGGCTTAGCAGAATGATTAACACCCTTCAAGTGCTTAATTTTAAGATTCCGTGGGTTGATAGGATGAAGGAAGACTACCAAACATGTGTTGATTTTGGTGAAATCTACTGAGTTGTTAGTGGTGGAGATAGAAGAGAGTATAGTGACTTCCTTATTTGGGATGGTTACTCATTTAGATGTAATAAGTTGTGTGTTCTTCGTACTTCACTTAAAAATTTTCTAATTTGAGAGTTATATGAAAAAGAGTTGGTTGGACATTTTGGTAGGGATAAGACTCTTTCACTGGTTGAGGATAAGTTTTATTGGCCTTCATTAAGGAAAGACGTTGAGAGAATTGTGTCTAGATGTCGAACATGTCAATTAGCTAAGGCTAAAAAGAATAATACTGGGCTTTATACACCTCTTCCACTGCCACACAGCCCTTAGAAAGATTTGAGCATGGATTTTGTGTTAGGATTACCTCGGACTGCTCGAGGTCATGACTCTATCTGGGTTATGGTTGATAGATTTTACAAAATGGCTCATTTCATTCCCTATAGTAAACAAAATGATGCATCCCATATTGTTAAGTTGTTCTTTAGGGAGGTAGTTACGTTAGATGGGCTACCAGATTTCATAGTGTTTAATAGAAATATCAGATTTATGAGCTATTTTTTGGAAGACCTTTTGGAAATTGTGTGGTACTAACTTGCTTTTCTCCTCTGCTTTTCACCCCCAAACTGATGGCCAAACAGAGGTTGTTAATTGAAGTCTTGAGGACATGCTTAGATGTATTATTGGTGAAAAACAAGGTACATGGGATTTGTTTTTGTCTAATGTCGACTTTGCGTATAACAACTCTGTCAATAGGACAACCGGGTTGAGCCCTTTTGAGTATGTCTATGGCTACAAGCCTCGCACTCCCTTAGACTTAGTTCCTCTTCCCTCTTACTTCCAGGTTTTTGAACCTACTGAATCATTTGTTCAACATATCCATGATTTGCATGCTAAGGTTAAACGAAAGATTGCCATGAGTAATTTGAACTATAAACTTGCTAGTGATGTGCATCATAAGGGTAAGGAATTTAATGTTGGTGATGAAGTCATGGTTCGCATAAGACTTGAGCAACTAGCAAAAACTAATTTTAAAAAGTTACATACTCGAGCCATGAGCTCATTTTCTATTTTAAAGAAGCTTGGACCAAATGCATATGTGCTTGATTTGCCTGCTGAACTTAATATTAGTCCTGTCTTTAATGTGGAAGATTTATCACCTTATCGAGGAACCTTTGAGCCTCCTGTTTTGTCAAGTGAACCTTCTGCAGAAACACCTATCCCAAAGATCCCTCAATTCCCTAAGCCCAAGGATGAGATTGACAACATTCTTGATGATGAGTTCTTGAGTTCTACTATTGGTGGTGGTCGTTGTTATCTAGTTCAATGGAAGGGATGCCTGCCTTCAGATGCTACTTGGATGTTTGAAGAGGACCTTCTTGAGATGAACCTGGAGCTCTTAGATTGGTATTTGTAGTCACACTCAACGGAGTTGAGTTTCTTTCAACCAGGGGAGAATGATGCAGTGCCTAAAGATTTTAGGAAAGCTTATTTTAGGCTTAGAATTATGAAGTAAATTTTAATTAAGATTCTTTGCTTTCCTATTTATTTCTAGATTTATTTTTTTATTTTAATAATTTATTTCTTTCCTATTTATTTCCTTTATGCTTCCCCTCCTATAAATAGGGAAACAAGACCTTTTGGAGACAGTTTTTGATGTTATTGAATTAAGATATTTCCCTTCTCTTCGTTTTCTTTTTCTTTTTCTCTTTTGTGTTCTCTCTTTTGGTTCTAGCCCTATTTGCCCTACATCACTCTACAATGTCCCCAATGTTGACAATAAACATATTTGAGAGGGGCTTTACAGGGATCCATTTCCTTTGGTTTTTTACCCGGAGGCCCAAGAGGATGGTAAGACCAGTAGAATCGGAACGATGGCTGAGGCCTAGGGTAATAGTTCATCTTCATTGATTGCCTTCCCTCTCCAAATATTTCTTTCATTTCCTCATTTCTGATGTTCATACCTTTGGCCATCTTTTGAAGCAATGTCACAGAGCTAGTTTTTTAGTTCTACACATAGGAAACAAAACACACAACCAAAAGAATGGCAACTGCTTAGTGTATATATTTTGTGCACTTTTTGTGCACCTGACATCTTATTTTTCTAATGAAATAATTGAATCTGTGGCTCAATTACGCACTGATAAAAGATCTCAAAATTTCCATTGTGTGTCTCCATACAGGAAGCAAAACACATAACCAAAAGAATGAGAACTGCTTCATGTATATATTTTGTGTGCTGACATCTTTTTTTCTAATGGAATAATAGAATCCCTGGCTCAATTACGCATTGGTAAAACATCTTAAAATTTATAAAGCATCTTAGAATGAATCCAACTAATGAAAGTAGAAAAAATATGCGAGTACCTCTTGGGCAGAGGGAGTTGAGGAAACAAGTGGGGTTTCTGAAATGAGCATGGAGAGTGGCCACTAAGAAAAGATTACCCCAATCAAGATTATGGTCATTGGATACCATAAAGGCCTTATTGAATCATTTGATATCCCCAGGAATCTGCCATAATTTTTTTTTCTCTTCTATGGGGAGTTGAAGAAGTCTTGGATCTCTGTTTTCACTTTTTGAAGCAGAGAAGAGTTCACTCCATGTTTACCAGCTGTCATGGTTCACAGTTCAATATACTGAATATAAGATGTAGGAAAATTTTCGTTGGTAGTCTCTAATCCTAATATTCAATTGTTATTTTGTTTTCATGGGACTACCCATGAAATTTACCCACAAATATATACTAACTGGACAACCAAATAATATGAAAACTTTAAATGAAATCCGAAGGAACTAAAACTAGGGAACCACATCCAACACCTAAACGGCCTAATACACAAATCCACTTTGAAATTAGACATGACCCTAATCGAACCTAACTTAATTAGTTTTTTCGAAAGAATCTCTACACACAAACTATATAATCTATCATGTTAATCTCTCAATACTACACTGAAAGAAATCTGAATGTCGCAGAATCATGGTACTCAAAAGTATGAATTTTTTTTTTATCATCAGATTATTTCTCTGTAATCCAATCTTCTTAAATTATTTGTATTTGTGTATAGAGAGAGAGAGAGAGAGAGAGAGAGAGAGAGAGAGAGAGCTGGAACAATCCCCATTGCCTACAAGCAAAGTTAAGTATAGGCAATTCAGAGTCTTGAAGGAACAGGCTCTGAACGTCAATGACAGGTGTTATGGAATGTTATTTATAATTTAGGAAATAAAATAATCTCTCTAGAGATTTACTTTTTTTATTCCTAGGGATTTTCTTTCCTTGTATTCTCCTCCCATCTATTATATAAAGATTGTGTTAGGGTTTTGTATTAATCAAGCCCTCTATTTCTTCTTTTGATATTGTTTAACATGGTATTAGAGCCTAAACCCTAGCGTAACCCTTGTCGCAACCATGACTAGAAAATCATACCCACCTTTATTTTTCCAATGCCTTGACCAATACCTTTATTTCTGCTTAACCAAACCAAAAACCAAGAACACAGCCACATTCAGGAGTCACCGGCGACCAGAATAGAATCGGCAGTGTTGTCGAAAAACCTCCTACACGCCGGCGCGCAGGTGTCACACGCCGACACGCAGGCGTCACAAGCCATGTTTTGGCGACTTTCGACGATGGTAGTTCGATGGGTCTGCTTGCCTTCTTGTCCTAAACATGTTTCTGGTCTTGATTCATGTTAGTTATGAATAGAAGTTGGGTTTCTTTGTTCTCTAGCCAGTTTCAACTGCTATCTATTGCAGTACGTCGTCAGCCTAGTTTTCTGTTAGTTTCTGATATCGTCAGTCTTCAGCAATTAGAAACATGTCCGGCCCTGATGATAAAAATCCTCAAGGGAGTCTTCTACAGGTGATCGTCCCACCAGCAGGTCCCCTCACACAATTCACCAATTTGCAAATTGCCAAACAATGTTTGAACGGTAATAACTACTCAATCATCAAATGATATGCACTTCATTTTATGATTCAAACTCAACTCACCCCAAACCTTCTATTATGACAAAAGGTAACCTAAAATATCCCAAAGTACACCAACACATTTATTCTTTATTTTACTGAAAACAACACATTCATTTTAATTCTCTAATGCCCAAAATCACATAAGCATCACCAGTTCCGAGGACAATAAAAGATCAAAGTGAAGTGGAAGTGGTTAAACAGATAGGGTTGAAACAAAGAATAATGCGATAAGGCTCAAAAGGGCTCCCTAAAGGATAAAATACAAGGTTAGCCTTTTGGTACGTGGTTAGCCCTAAAATGTCATCTTCTTCCTTAAATTTACATATAAGAAGTGAGGTTGCATGGATCCTTAAGGTCACCCATCCAAGTAAAGTCCAATTTAAAACACAAAGTAAACACTCTCAACAAAGAAATTCTCTTATCCTAATAAATACCAAGGGCTCAAAAGTACTCACCAGGTTAGTTATTTTCCTTTGGTAACAAGCAACATACTTTGACTACTTTAAAAAATTAACAATCATTTCAAGTTCACAAGATATACATTCAATAATGATATTTCCATGAGTTGGGTTCCTTAATGCAAACAAGCAACCTAGCTAATGTTCCTACATGCAACTATTTATGCTTGCAAGAAAAAAATATTATGCCTATCATATAAAATAGGATGCATCTCAAAAGTAAAATTACTCTTTATTCAGCCATCCTAAACTAATGGCTTTGTCTAATGGTTTTAATATCAGCATAAGAAAACTACCCTAAAGGAAAAAAAAATCATGTGTCAACTATCCCTCTCCACAACTAGATTAAGACATTGTCCCTAATATAAAAATATAGATAGATAGAGTGAATACGAAATTACTTGAAATGGTAGTTATTGAAAATGAAAACCCTGAAATAACATAAACCAAGATAAAAAAAATGTTGATAGTAAAACTAAAAGACAATATACTATAAACAAATCCACAAGTCTAGGCTGCTCTCTTTCATAGTGCTTCTTCACTTATTGATATTGACATCTTGTGAAGGAAAGAAGAAAAAAATTAATAAAAATAAAACGACTAATAGGGCAAAGGATACTTATGGGATAGAGCTTATTGGAAAAGACTGTCGGGCCCAATCTATCTGAGTTACTGCTGGATCTAGTTCAGGAATGAAAACTTATGAGTTACTGCTGGATCTAGTTCAGGAATGAAAACTTACATTTTGTCTAGCAATTCTTCAGCAGTTGATGTAGATATTAGAATTCGTCTTACCATTTCTGAGAAAAATTTCTCCCACACAACTTGATCTAGGAAAGATAACAAACCTGCAAAGAAATTGTTAACATTCAATAGTCTAATGGGTTTCTTGTGCATGTTAAGTTGGGCCATGAAAGCAATTTGAAAGATTTCCCCCAATGTACCCAACCCTCCTGGTAAGGCAATAAAGGCATCAAAATTACAAAGCATTTGCAATAAATAGTCATGCAAATTTGGAACCACTAATTCCTCCCCAATCGTGCCTCCAAAAATTCACTTCAAATGTGTAGAAATAATACCCAAAACTTGGCTACCCCCTGCAAACATTGTTGTTGCTACAC
This sequence comes from Aquilaria agallochum, assembly GCA_000696445.1. Lineage (NCBI taxonomy): Eukaryota > Viridiplantae > Streptophyta > Magnoliopsida > Malvales > Thymelaeaceae > Aquilaria > Aquilaria agallochum. Next base: position 37,750 of record KK900685.1, read on the forward strand.
CTCCCATCAATTTGACACTACCTCCCCCATATACCAAATGTATTTTTCGCTCAGCTAAGACTATACCCGAATGGTTTGCAGCTCTCAAAAACTCCTCATCATTTCCAAGGAAAGATCCACAAAATACACAAATATTTTGAAATCTAAGATTTGAGGTTCCTTTCATTTCTATCCTTAACATTGTTAAAAACGAAAAGAAGAACTTGCATTTATAGAGACGAAAAGATAATGCAATAATTACACCTGCAGGACTAAGTAGATTATTGTCAGAAGAAAATGAAAATTTTCAAAAATAACAACATTTATGTACAATAGTTGTGATTGTGAATCACATCTTCCACTAGTTTTACATCCAATAGTGACTTCAACACATTCTGTGAGTGAGGGATTTTCTTCCCATCCAGTTTTCTTACAAACTGACAAACATAGTCTTTTACAGTCGGATTCCCAAGACTATAATGCTCTCATTCTTTATGAAAAATACTTCATAAATTAAGAAGTTCATTTTGCACTAATTTATAAGAATGCGTCTCAAGAGTTAATCAGATATCATCCAATGAATCTTTACTTAGGCCATTCTTAATAAATTATATTTTATCTTCTCGATTATCGAACACCATCCCTAAAGAATGATATCTAGTATTACAAGTCCATCGATCACATTTGTGACAAACTCGTAACCTTTTTGTTCTTCGTTTTTTTGTATAAGAGCTTTTGCCTAAACTAAGAATGTGGGACACAAATGAATTTGAATTTGGGATTTCACTAATGAAACGGACCTTAGCTTCAATTAACCAACATGCATCTTCAGGAATGCTCTTATGCATCAAAACTCTTAATCTTTCACATCTAGCTTGGTAAATATTTTTAAGAACATTTATTGGGAGAGAAGGAAAATATTTTCACAAGATAGAAAGAACATAATCTTTTTTTTATAAGAAATTGAGAAAGGGGACAGAGAAAGAAATCAGTTATTATGAGAAACTGAAATAACCAACTTGAGAGCCATGAAATATTGTATCCGCCACTTAATCGGGAAGAGAAGAAAAGGAAAATAAAAAAAATAAAAAAACAAAACTTAAAACAAAACTATCTAAAAAAATAAGACATATTGACATTTACTTACCATGATCATAGTAAGGATCACTAAGATGAACAACATCTTCCTACAAATCACGACTCTCCAAAACAACTTCTTCCTACAAATCACGACTCTCAAAAAATAGTTTAACTTTTTGTCCATTTACTTTAAACACAATATCATTTTCAGGATTTTCAATGTTAATGGCCCCATAAGGATAAACATGTTTCACAACAAAAGGGCCACTCCTTCTAGATCACAGTTTTTCAGGAAATATGTGAAGTCGAGAATTATAAAGTAAAACCTTTTGACCAACCTCAAGTGTTTTTCTTAAGATTGTTTTGTCATGAAAAGCTTTAGTTCTAGCTTTATATATTTTCGAATTCTCATATGCATCATTTCTTAACTCCTCAAGCTCATTTAGTTGTAGCCTGTGCAAAACACCAGCATCATCAAAATTTGAATTGAAAGTTTTAATAGCCTAGTAAGCTTTATATTCAAGTTCCATAGGCAAATGAAAAAGTTTTCCATAAACTATCCTATAGGAAGATATACCCAATGATGTTTTAAAAGCAGTGTGGTAAGCCCAAAGTGCATCAGTTAGTTTTAAAGACCAATCCTTTCGATTTGGGTTGACTGCTTTTCAAGGATCTATTTTATTTCCCTATTTGTCAATTCTACTTATCCACTTGTTTGTGGGTGATAAGGGGTGTCAACTTTGTGTGTGATACCAGATTTTTTCAATAAAGATTCAAATGGTCAGTTACAAAAATGTGTTCCCCCATCACTTATTATGGCCCGAGTAATCCCAAGTAGACTGAAAGTGCTTTTCTTAAAAAATTTAAAAATAGTTTTATGATCATTATTTCGACATAGGACTGCCTCTACTCATTTTGAAACATAATCTACAGCAACTAAAATGTACATGAATTGAAATAATGGTGGAAATGGTCCCATGAAATCTATCCCCCAGTAGTCAAAAATTTCAATCACAGGGATAGGAGTTAAAGGCATCATGTTTTTTTTTAAATGGATCCTAATTGCTGACAATTTTCATAGGCTTTGCATAATGCAAGTGTGTCTTTGAACAAAGAGGGCCAGTAAAATCCAAACTGTAAAATCTTTGCAGCTGTTTTCTTTGACAAAAAATGTCCTCGCATACTTCTGAATGAAAAAATTCAATGGCGCTTTTGACCTCATTCTCGGGTATGCATCTCCGAAATATCTGATCAAGGCAGTATTTGATAATATTTATGTCATCCCAGTAAAAGTTTTTCACTTCATGCAGAAATTTCTTCTTATCTTGGTCACTCCATTGAACTGGCATCCATCTTGTCATAAAAAAATTGACAATGTTAGCAAACCAAGGTAGTGTAGTGACAGAGAATAAAAACTCATCAGGAAAACAATCATTTATAGGTGTAGCCTCCATTGATGACTTTGTTGTGAGCCTTGACAAATGGTTAGCAAAACATTGTTGGTGCCTTTCTCATCCTTGATCACAGTGTTGAATTCTTAAAGTAATAAGGTCCAACGTATTAACCTCGGTTTAGTATCTTGCTTTGACATTAAGTACTTGACAACAGAATGGTCAGTGTAAACAATAGTTGTTGAACCAATTAAATAAGAGCAAAACTTATCCAATGCAAATATTATTGTAGGTAGTTCTTTGTCAATCGTAGTATAGTTCATTTGTGTACTGTTTAAAGTTCTACTTGCATAATAAATTGCATATGATTTACCTTCCTTTGTTTGTCCTAGAACAACACCAACTACATAATCACTGGCATTACATATTACCTTAAAAGGTAAGGACCAGTCTAAGGGTTGCATGATTGGAAAGGATGTTAAAATACCAGTTAACTTATCAAAAGAATTTTAGCATTCTTGAGTCCATTCAAATGAAACATCTTTCACAAGGATGTTATGAAGAGGTCTAGATATTTCACTAAACCTTTTAATACACTTACAATAAAATCCTGTATGTCCCAAAAATGAGCACATTACTCTAACAGTTTTAGGTGAAGGTAACTGAGCAATGAGCTCCATCTTTATCAACTTCAATTCCTTTGGAAGATATAACATGACCCTAAAAAATTCCAGAAGTGACTATATAATGACATTTTTCCCAGTTTTTTACCAAGTTTTTTTCCTCACATCTTTTTAAAACCTTTTCCAAGTTATCAATGCAATTATCAAAAGAATTTCCACAAACTGTTAAATCATCCATGAAAACTTCAAGATATTTTTCAATCATGTCACTGAAAATACTCAGCATACATCTTTGAAATGTTGCTGGGGCATTGTAAAGTCCAAAAGGCATGCATCTAAATGTAAAGGTTCCAAAAGGACATGTGAATATGGTCTTTTCTTGGTCCTCAAGAACTACTAAAATTTGGTAATAACTTGAATAGCCATCAAGAAAGCAATAAAAAGGATGTTCTACTACTCTTTCTAAAATTTGGTCCAGGAAAGGTAATGCAAAATGATCTTTTCTGATGGCAAGATTTAATTTCCTATAGACAATGTACATCCTCCAACTAGATGGGATTCGAGTTAGTAAAGACTCACATTTCTCATTTATTACCACTGTAATGCTAGACTAACCTATTTGCTGTTAGAGATAGAGTAAATAATTCCCACATTAAGTAATTTAAGAACTTCAGATCTTCCTACCTCTTTTATGTGTGGATTGAGTCTTCTTTGAGGTTATTAACAACATTTAGCATTACCTTCCAAGTTTATTCTATGTGTACAAATTAAAGGATTAATGCCCTTTATATCCTTTAATGTCCATCCAGTTGCACTTTTATGTCTCTTAAGTAACTCAATCAATTTACCTCTTACTCAAATGTGAGAGTAGATGAAATTACCATAGGAAAAGAAGAATTTTTTTTCCAAGGAATGCATACTTCAATTCTTTGGGCAATGACTTCAACTCTGGTGTGGGTATTTTGTCTTGCTCTTTAACTTTGGGTTTTCCCAACTCCTTAACTTTTGGTTTCCAACTCGTGTTTCCTTCTACTTGTGAAGAATCAAGCAATGCGCATATGTTAGATGTGTCATGATCTATTTGCATAATTGATTCAAATGAATTAACCAGACAATTTTTCAAAAGATCAGAGATACTCCTTTCTTGGATATAATTTTCCACAATAGTGTCGATAATGCAGACTTCTTCACTTTCATCTTCTTTTTTTCAAATGGTTGCTTAAGTAAGTTGAAAATATTTAGTTCTAATGTCATATTATCAAATGGCAGCTTTTTCAGTCAATTCCTGCAATTAATTAATGTGTTAGAAGTTGCTAAAAATTAACATATTAAGATAACAGGTATTCAATTCTTAATTTCCACTAGCAAAGTGTCCAAAACAATAAAATCCACAGGATATATAAATTTATCAACTTGAACTAACACATCCTCAATAACTTCTCTGGGCACTTTCACTGATCTGTTAGCAAGCAAAAGAGTTACATCAGTTGGTTTTAACTCATTCAAATTTAGTTTTTATTAAACTGAATATGGAAGTAAGTTTACACTAGCTCCAAAATTAAGTAATACATGCTCAATTTTATGTTCTCCAATAAAACATGAAATTGTTAGACAACCAAGATCCTTGTATTTTAAAGCATTATTATTTTGAATAACAGAAATTACCTACTCGGTCAAGAAGGTTTTTTATTTCACATTCAGTTTTCTTTTAATAGTGCACAAATCCTTTAAAATTTTGCATAAGAAGGTATCTGTTTAATCGCATCCAATAAGAGGATATTGATCTTTACCTACTTGAAAATATCAAAAATCTTAGGAATGTGATTCACCTTCTTAGGAACAGTTAATGCCTGAGGAAATAGAGGTGCAGATAGAGATTCAATTTGTTCTTCGCTTAGTATAGGTTCAAGTCTTTCTTTACTCTTAGAAATTAACTTATCGTCACCTTCACAAGGATCAGAAATGGATTTTTCAATAACCTTATCACTACAGAGTGTAATGATTGATTTCACTTGATCCATGGTTTGACCTTTGAGATTTGCTTGAGTTGAGAAGGAAATTACCCTTTCTCCTAAATATTGAATACATATGCAAATTTTACAATAGTATCTTTCAAATCAATCATAATTTGACTTATTTGAGCATTGATGGAATCTTGCTTCTAAATGAATAAATGCAATGTATCTTCAAGATTTTTCTTAAAAGGAGGAATATAAGGTGTGTATCTTTGAGATTGTTGAAAATTTCGTTGGATGTGCGAAGGTGGTTGTGACAGTTAAGCATGATCATCACTTCTCCAACTAAAGTTTGAATGATTCTTTCAACCAGGATTATAAGTTTGTGAATATGGATTTTGGGTTGGCCTTTTGATGTTGTTCAAAGCATTGACTTGTTGATTGAGACATTCTTTGAAAGAATGCAAGGTTGGGCAATTGCTAGTGGAATGGTTATTGGCCTCACAAATTTGACAAACAACTTCTTCAACATATTTTAAATGACCAATTTTCTTCATTTCTAATGCATCAACCTTTCTAGCTAGAGATGCAAACTTTGCTTGAAGGTCACTATTTTCTTTAAGATGGTATATGCCTCCACTAGATGCAAGGGATTGAGTCTTACCTAGGGCCTCACAAGTACCAACAGCGTCCCAATTTTGTATATTCTCTACTAACAAGTCTAGATAATTCATTGCCTCATCAGGATCTTTATTCTCAAATGTTCTATTGCACATCAACTCCATCATTTTCCTGTCCCTAAGATTCAAACCTTCATAAAAATGTGAGATTATTCTTCATGTTTTAAACTATGATGTGGACATGTGCTAAGTAAATCTTTATATCTATTTTAAAACTGGTAAAAAGTTTCTCCTGGTTTTTTTATGGTCTTTTGAAAGAATTTGTTCTATGGGTAGGAAAATTTTTTATTGCAAATCATCCCATGAATTAACAAAACCTGACCTAAGATTTTGTAGCAATGTTTTGGCTTTATTTTTAAAGAAAGAGGAAAAATCCTATCCTTGATAGTGTTTATGCAACAATTTAGGTTATTATATGTGTGACAAACTTCCTCAAATTCCCTCAAACGTAAGTATGGATTTTCATAATCAAAGCCATGAAAAGTTGGTAAAAGTTGAATAAAACCTGGCTTGAAATTGAAGTGGCATGCATCAAGAGGAAAGATTAAACATGATGGACTGTTATTTCTTAGGGGCTTCATGTGTTCTCTTAGAGTCCAAGGCCAATCTTGGTCATTATGAAGAGAATGATTATCTTCTTGGTCATTAATGTGTTTAGCCATGTTTGAAGAAGATGAAGATTCTCATACCTGTCTACCACTTGATGTATGTGACCAAGCTTTCATGTATTAACAAAATACTAACAAGAAAAAGAAATATTAATAATAAAAAGAGATAGGAGGCTCAACCTTCCATTTTATTAACAGATGATGTAGGAGGGGTAGCCTTCCATTCAGTAATTAAAAAATAAAAATAAAACAAGATTAATAAAAAATTAACAAAAGAGATAGGAAGCTCAGCCTTCTATATGATGAACAAAACAATAAATAAAACAAATAAATAATAAAAAAATGAAAAGTAAATNCTAATGTCTATAGCTCGAGTTATGATTTTTTTACCAAAATTGCTCTTCAGCACACAGCAGAATAAATGGTCTTACTTATAATACGATTTCAGCAATGAAAAATATCCAACTTGCTTCGACATGTGAAGGAGAGTTGAAGATCTATGTGTTCACTTTTGGATGAATTTGGAATCAATCAGTTCTGACATCTACAACTCTAGATATGATTTTTCTCATAAAGAATCGCTAAGTGATGATTTTATCTATCTACCTAAAAAAATAATTATTTAATATATTTTATAAATATTGATGAACAGTAACCCACATATAAATAGTGAAATACGGTAAACAGTAACTCTACGTACGAACACTAAATATGTTTATGAACAGTTAATATGAATGAATAATAACTCAGTGGAATAATTGATCAAATTAGAGAAATTAATCATACTCAAAGTGTATAATGATAATTTAATCCCTTAATAGCCATACACTTATGAGTATTCATCAATTTTCAATATGCAAGATATTTTAAATTTGGTTAAGAAGCTCATGTACAACTAAAAAATGTAGAGCAAGAAAAGTGAAAAATGAAGGGACAAATTTTGGGGAGGCTCAAAGGCTGAGCTACATTTGAAAACACGCAAATATCACAACTAGATTCACTTAAAGTTCCCCTTTCTTTCTTTCTTTTTTTTTTTTTTGAAGAAAAAGAAACACTCACCATTAAACCTAATTAACAGGACAAGCATAGAACTAATGCATTTTTAATTGCTGGTATTTTTCTTATCTGCTTAATCTAAAATGAGTTAAATGGGCCCACTAGCTCCACACTAAGCCTTCTTCATGATGGACTGCTCAAGAACCTGAACAAGAAAAAGTATACATAAGTCATGCATTGAATAGCTAAGGCCTTTAGGTTTTATTTAGAGATTATTTCATTACCTTGAATAGAGGGTAATTTTTCCCTTGTAATTTCTATTCTTTTAGCATTCCCATCAAGAGCCCCTAAAATCAACCCAAAATGGTATAATTAGTTAGCTTATTAAAGAATTTCAGGAATGTAAACTTTTAATATTCCATAATGAGTGCCAAACATATTCTTGTTGATCCCTAGACTCAAAATACTTGGATTTAAATTTTTTTATATTCTTTGTCCAAGAATTTATCTTCATTTGCTCCAAGAACTTTAGTAGCGTTCCAATCAACAACCGGAGTTGTTTGTCCTTCATAGCCAACTTTGAAATGTCATATATACTGAACAAAAAGTGGGACATAAAAGTGTAACTATCTTTGAAAATATTACACTCCCTGTCTCAAATTATTTGTCCACATTTCTATTTTGAGATATCCAAATTTTGTTATTTACTTTTTTGATTAGAAGATCCAATTTAATACTTTGAGTACCATATTCTTAATTTAATATCTTGAGAAGACAAATAATTTAAGATGGAGCAACTAGCTAGTAACACTTTTACTTGGAGTAAATTACGTGAATGGTCCCTAACTCTTAATTATTATTTTGTTTTAGCCCCTAATGTATTGAATGTTCTATTTTTAGTCTTAAATCTATTAAAAATATTTTATTCCCGTTAGGTGAAATTTGTCTAACAACAACTTTTTATATCATAATTTAAACTATTTGATAACTATCTTATAATAAATTTAATCTATCTATATAATTTTCTATAGTTAATGGAAAATCTAAATCACCTTCTCTTTTCTTTCTGTAAATTGAACTTATTTTATTCATAAAGAAAAAATTAATAATTTAAATTGTATCTTTATTGTAAAAAACTATTAAATTGTTTAAATTTACTATAAGATAGTTACCGAATATTTAAATTAGAATTTCAAAAGTTTGTGTAAGACAATTATTCTACGTTAATAAATTTCATTTGGTGAATGACCAAAATGAAATAATTTTAGTAGGTTTTGGACCAAAACAAAACATTTAATAGATTAAGGATTAAAATGAAATAACAATTAAAGCTTAGAGGTCATTTATGCAATTTACTCCTTGCAACTCCTAAGTCATCATTTGCCTTCAAGCTTAATTATTATAAGCTTGAAAATGATCTGAACCTGAGAGGATTCATAAAGTGGTAACTCAGATTATCGAATAGAGTTGAGAAACTAAGAACTTCTGCCTCACCTCCTAGCGAGGTAGTCCAGTAACTTAAAATCTTTAAAAACAAGGTTTTATCCTGGTACGTGACGTTGTAACACAGCCAGACCATCTACAAAGATTTTCGAAGAATTGCTCTGCAGTACGTATTACCGTGGCACGAGGCAGTTTCCAGCCCAATATACCAAGGATAGGTAGAACTGCGAAAAACGGGCAAGTTCTGGAAATCAACAGGAAAGATTAACAGTGATACAGTCCAAGAACACACATTTGAACTTATTAGCTCTAGCCAACTTTTCAACTCAGATCAAGCCCCGAGCACCAAAGTTCACTAAGGCATTCTCCAGGACTTTCCCACACTAATAAACCTTTTCTGAAGATCATTTTAAAAAACCTTTAGAAAAAATATTACTGGACTATCCGGACATATCACCGGGGATCGAGACTGGTAAATTACAACAATTATGATTGAAGGCAGAGGACGACTTGAAGAGAGAATCCACAGAGTGGCAACTCCTAAGTCATCATTTGCCTTCAAGCTTAATTATTATCTGACCAGAAGGTTAATTTATAACCCGGATGGAGAAGACTGCTCGACGTCTCATCCTTTTCTGCTCCTGCTCCTGCTCTTGGTTGAAGTTGAGCACTTCCTAATTCAACTTGTAATGAACCTAATCCATCATAAAATATAATAATTTAGGTATTAGCATAGTCGTTATTAATAAAAATAATTAATACAAAATTAATTGGACAAAAATATGAATTTTATATCAAGCTACCTGTCATAACCCTTACCTTGATCTAATTTAAGGGCCTGAACCGATTTTCCTGCTGTTGACCGCAAGCATTTTTGTGGTTTGATGCCTGAAATTCAAAGTTGATCAAAGACGAATTTTTCAAAATTTGTGCATACAAACTCAATATCATGCAAATGCAATACCAGTTGGTTTGTTGATTTGTGTATGGTTCTTCTTATTGTTCTGCGACCAAAAATATTCCACGCAAGCCACGTATCATATCTATGGACAAATATGTTTCCCAGAATGACTCCAACCAGAAGCCCACTTCCAAATCCCAAGGAAATGATCACCCACTTGATCACAGAATCTTCATCTTCATCTTCGTCTTCATCTTCATCAGAGGTTGATCCTGTTTGATCTATACATGGCTTCGATAGAGGAGGGCCGCAAAGCCCTGGATTCCCCAGGAAAGATCTGTTGGGGAAAGTGTTGAATTGCATCCCCTTTGGAATTAGACCCATGAGACAGTTATCTGAGACATCAAATAACTCTAGGAAATTTAACGCCGTCAGCTGTTGGGGAATCCGACCAGATAACTTGTTGTGTGAGAGGTCCATAGTTTCCAGGTTTGTTAAGTTTCCCATGGACTCTGGAATCACACCTGACAGATGATTGTTTGAAAGGTTAAGTAGAATAAGCGCCTGCAGGCCTCCTAGCGATTTCGGGATTTGCCCTTCAAATTTGTTGTTGGAGAGATCAACTGCTATCATGGTTTTCAGGATTTTCAGGTTACTAACATATCTTCCTTTGATTCCCAAATCAATTAAATAAGAAAATGATTGTGTTTCAAAAAGCCGCGCCTCAGCATATAGGATGGTAACATCTTTCATATAACTCAGCGAGTCTTGGACAACTTTCATGCCTCTCCAGGTCTCAAAGTACCCAGTTCCTACTTGAGGTAATTAACCCATTAGTCTTTTCTAGGAAACACCCTTGTCTAACCAACTCATATAAAAAACCACAATTTGTAGCTCTACAGAAATGTAAAATTGAGAAATTGAAGGAGATAATTATAAATCAACTCGTAGAAATAGCTCCTTCATTTGCTTTTCTATATATTTGGTTGCTTAGATTTCAATTTTGGTCATTGATGCCCTTGAACGAAGGTTGGAGCCACAGAAGTGATCAATTTAATTTAAAGAATTGTTAGGCGGTTTAGTTGAACTAAAACACAAACGTGGTTTATTTGTAATTGTTACGTTGGCTTTTTTAACGGCGATGACAAATTTCACCTCATTTCAAAATGTTAGTGGTTCTCAAATCTAAAATATTAGTGGCTTTTTTTCACCTTTTGTCAATTTGTTATCATTCATATCTGGGAAGTGGAAACTATACAATTACGCATTGAGGACTCAAAGATTGCGTGCAAAATGAGTTAATGGACTAATCCTTATCATAATCATCCGATTTTTTATTTGAATAATACGATTCAATTTGATTCACCATTTTTTAATTCAAATCTATCGGTGAATCTAAATATGTAGTAAATTACAGGTTAATCACTTGGCTCTCGATTAAAATCGTACACTTTTATCGATTCATGATTTACTAGCTACTAAAATTCACGGTTTTGTTTAAATTTACATATCAAATTGAACGGTGAGGATATCGTGCGCCCGGACGAAGCGCTACACCTCCACTTTCAAAATATTTACAAGTTTGCCACTCTTTCTTTTCCTCTCCCCTCTCCCCCTTGTTTCAGCTACGCTCCGGTCCATCGCCAACCACCACCAGTCCGCCGTCGGCCTTCTCTTTGATGTCTACTTTGTTGGGAACCGCACAGCGGGCGATAACTTCGAGAGCAAGATGATTAGTAAAATGACACCAGAAAATTTACGTAGTTCACTCTTAATTTTAGGGCTACGTCCATGAGACAAACTCCGATATTTTCTTCCACTATAAAAAATAGAAGGCTTACAGATAGAAAATATTCTCTCAACAAAAAAATTTTAGAGGTATGAGATAAACCCAAAATAGTGACACTCAAGTGTTTCTCAAATACCCCAACAATTATCTCACTATTTTATCACTCTCCAAAAAATAAATCTCTCTCTCTCTCACAATTTTCTTTTGCTCAGAACAAATGAGTAAGCTTTCACCGGGTGCATTTGGGGAGAAGAGGGAAAGGCTATTTAT
>KK900685.1:53863-83363 GCA_000696445.1 Aquilaria agallochum
CCGATCTGTCTTCCGGTTTGGTTGTACCAAACACGGGCAAGTGCATCTTCGTCACATATAAGAGATCCTTCATCTTGCTTCTCCATATGTGGTAATTTGAGCCGTTCAGACTAATTATCTTGCTGGTCTTGGCCTCTATGATGCTAATAAATACCAAGTATCAAGCAAAAAATGGTGAATAATAATCTAACTTATTTTCTGATGTAGAGGATCCACTTTTTAGCGGCAACCACAGAGCATATGATAAGTAGATATAAACATCGGGCGTTGCTCTGATACTAGTTGTTGGGGACCGCGCAACGGGTGATAACTTCAGGAGCAAGATAATTAGTAAAATGACACCAGAAAATTTACGTGGTTCACCCTTAATTTTAGGGCTATGTCCACAGGACAAACTTCGCTATTTTCTTCCACTATAAAAATAGTACGCTTACAGAGAAAGAATCTTCTCTAGACAAAAAAATTCTAGAAGTATGAGATAAACCCAAAATAATGGCACTCAAGTGTTTCTCAAACACCCCAAAAATTATCTTACTATTTTATCACTCTCCAAAAAATAAATCTCTCTCTCTCACAATTTTCTTTTACTCAGAACAAATGAGCAAACTTTCACTGGGTGCATTTGGGGAGAAGAGGGGAAGGCTATTTATAGCCAAAATACTGCGTCCTTCTCATCTAATTTTCTGCCACCACCTCCAGCTGTTTCTTATCTGTTTTCACATTTCAGCTCCAAAATTGCGGCTTTTTTCGTCTTCCAGCCACANNNNAGAGAAAATGGAACCCCACATGAGGGCGAGAAAGTCAACATACTCCTACGTTAACCTCTGGTAGCCCATCGCCGACCTCCTCAGCCGATCTCCGAGTCTAGCTCCGACACCTCCCCGTCGATCCACTACCTGAAACGCCGCAGTGCCACACTATGCTCAGCAGCGGTGGCGATGCCAAACTTTCCTGCAATCTCGCCATCATCTCCGACAGTCCCCGCAAGTCTTCCATATCGAGGACTGAAATTCGAACTTTGCAACAAGAATGTCATTGATTCTGTTCGAGGATATTTTCATGGTCAATGAAACGACCTAGTTGGCAAAAAGTTTCATAAAAACACTGAATCGAGCTTCGAGAAGTTGAAGCAAGTCCTTTTTCTGCTCGGTTCTCAAGAGAATTCTGGGTTTTGTCATAGTGTTTGGTTGAACTTGAAAAGTCTAGAAAAACACTTGGGCCTTTGAATTTATTTACACTTATTAATTAAATGTTTGATATTAAATTGAATGTCAGAAATTTCAAAATTACCACTAATGTCTTGGGTTGGGTGATGATATGTTATTATAGTTATTTTTTTGCCCAATCTCTCATTAATGTTTTAAAATTAGTCAGATATGTCACTGAAGCTTTAAATTGGGAGTAGACATGCTACTTTCAATTAAAAAACTAATAAAAAAGGTCAAAAGCAACAAGTTTTGAAATTTTAGGGTAATAATGTAAGTTTTAACAAATTTCAAGAACATTTGTAATTAGACTCTCTGTCTCTCTCTCTTGAATGCTGGCGGGGAAATCGGACAACAAAGACAGAGAGAGGGCGGTAACGGGGCTGGGGCGCTAGTACAAAGACAGCAACGAGGTTGAGGTACTGACAGTGAAAATCAGATCTTCTTTTGACAAAAATCTTAAAGGTTTTGATATTTTTTAAAAGATACATAATAACTCCAAGATTTCAAAATCTAATATTTTTACCATTTTCTAGCATTTTTAATGCGGAATGGCATATTTGAGCCATTTTTAAAACATTAGTAAGAGATTGGGTATAAAAAAACTATAGTGGTAGATCCACACCTAACTCAAAACATTAGTGGCAAATTTGACATTTCTAAGTAAATTGAATGTTCTTCAGTCTCTCTCTCTCATAGACTGGAAATCGAGCCAGTAATTTTAATTAACCACATAGATAGTTCATTGTTTTTGTTATATATGCAAAAAAATTGTTCTGTAAATTATATTAGCTCTTTTAATAAGAAAGTGTTGTTTCATTCATACAAATGTGCTATTTTATAATATGTCGTTCACTTTATAAAAAATGTTGGTCTGTACATAATTTTGTTCCTTTTATTAAGAAGTGTTGTTTCATTTATACAAATGTATTATTTTGTAATATGTTATTCACTTCATAAGAAATACTGTTCCGTAAATAATGTTGTTCCTTTTAACTAGAAGTGTTGTTTCACTCACCTAAACCCTAAATCCTAAACCCTAAACCCTAATAAACATGATGGTTTGTAATATGTTATTTACTTTGTAAGATATGATACTCGTAAATAATATTGTTCTTTTACTGAGAAGTGATATTTTATTTATACAAATGTGTTGTTCTGTAAAATGTTGTTAATTTTGTAGTATATGTTATTCGTAAATAATGTTATTTTATTTAGTAAGAAGTGTTATTTCATTCATATAAATGTGCTATTTGTAATATGTTGTTTGTTTATTAAGATGTGTTGTTCGTAAATAATATTGCATCATTCGATAAAAGTGTTATTTCACTTATACGAATGTGTTATTTATTTCATAAGATGTGCTGGTCACAAATAATGTTTTCCAGCTCATACAAATGTCTTATTCTATATTATGGTGTTCATTTCATAATAAATATTATTTGTAAATTTGTTATTCTTTTTAGTGTGAGTGTTGTTCCATTTTGTACATTGGTGTTCATTTTTGTAAGATGTGTTGTTTTGTTCACACAAATATGCTATTTTGATCACATAAATATGTTGTTCTGTAAGATATAAGAATGAGGTGTATGTTTGTCCATTGGGGTGCATAGTATAGCTACTCCAAATTGAATTATAAGTAGAACAAGCTTTTATAGGGACTTAAAACTACATTAATTTTGTACTTCCAAATGACTTGAGCTATGTGTAAGTACAAAACTAGACTTTTGAATATTCATTTGTTGAGAAAAAAATTTTCAATCACTCATCACGCGTAACAAAATATAATTAAGCAAGCTCACACAAATTTAATTTGGTTCGACTCATAACTAGCATATTCATGGATAAAATAAATCCAATTGAACAAGATATAAAGATTTCAATAGGCATATGTCCTTATTACTCATGTTGGCTTATGGATTCCGTACATATTATTGATAACCTTATAGACTTGCCCTAACAAAATCACAAGATATAAGAATCACAAAACGCATATCATCCTAGCACTCACCAGCCTCCGAACCTATTCTCACATATAAAACCATCTCATCTTACCTTTTTACAACAATTGATTTTTCTCTTATACTTAAAAAAATCCAGAACAATAAGCCTTTTCATAAGGTACACAAAATCAAAACCACATCAAAATAGGAAACAAATAAATCCTAAACAAATATGAAAACTAAAACCAAATCTAAGAAAAATCAAAATCCTCAAGCTTTTTTAGTTTAAGTCAACAAATCTAATAATCTCTACCCTGACTCAAATTCTTCTCTATGAATATAAACATCATGAGCACACGATCACAATCATAATGACAATCACAAACAAGAATGTCACAAACATCGCCAAAATACGAGCAATGGAACGAACGCAAACGAGTAAATAAAACACAAACATGACTCCAAACAACAACATCACTAACATCGATAAACACGAACACAAACTCTACCATGCCAAGAACGCACTAAAAGCTCCACCATGCTAAGACCAAAAAACAAGCTCTAATATTACTTGTTGGGAAAAAAAATTATCAATCATTTATCATGCATGGTGGAACAATAAACATAATCAAGCAAGCACACACAAGTTTAACTTGGTTCAACTCTTAGTTAGCATAATTCTATAGACGAAAGAAATTCTGCCAAACAAAATATAGAGATTATAATAGAGGTGGCCTTAGCACTCATATTGGCCTATAAATCCCCTACATATTTTTGATAACCTCATAATTGCCCTATTACAATTAAAGATATGATAGTCACAAAAGGCTTTTCGTCCAAGCTCTCTCTTGTATCCAGACCTCTCATCCCTCCTTAGAACTCTCACATCCTACCTATTCACAACAATTGATTTTTCTCTCATACTTAAAATTCCAATATAATAAGCCTTTTTATAGGTTACACAAAACCCAAACCATATAAAAATAAGAAAGATAAATCTTAAATAAATAGAAAAACTAAAACCAAATCCTAAAAAACATTAAAAACCTTAAATTTTTGAATTTGAGTAAAAAAATCCAAAATTATTAAATAAGGTTCCACATAGATAGATTCTATAAATATTAATACTTGAAAGTTACATGTTCATTGAGTAGCTATACTATGCACATGGTACACTAGCCTACAACCCTATTATCTTATTTTACAGAATAAAACATTTATGAAAATAGAATAATACATCTTACGAAATGAATATCATTATATAGAACAACATATTTTTGTAAAGGGAATAACACTTCGTACTAAAAATAACAACAAATTTACTAACAACGCATCTTACAAAATCAATAGCATATCACAGAACAATACATTTGTATTAACAGAACAATATTATTTGCGTACAGCACATCCTATGAAGTGAATAACATAATTGTATGAATGAAACAACACTTTTATTGAATGGAACAATATTACTTACAAACAATATATCTTATGAAATGAACATTATGTTATAGAACAATACATTTGTATGAACGAAACAACACTTCTTACTAAATAGAACAACATTATTTATGAAAAGCATATCTTACAAAAATGAAGAACATTTTACAAAAAAAATACATTTATGTGAATAGAAAAACACTTTTAAACATAACATCATTATTTATAAATGTTACATTTTTTTAAATGAACAACATATTCACAAGAGCACATTTATATAAATGGAACATCATTTCTTACAAAAAGGAATAATGATATTTTCTAAATGGTATACACTTCTTACAAAAAGAATTCCTAAAAAATTCTTAGCCAACTTGATTAAACTTCTTCGATCATCAGAAAATCTAAAAATGCTAAAAGCTCAAAAAACAATTTACACTTGCAAATATGAAGAAAAAAATGCTTAGGATAAAATTCACAATCTTCTAATGTTCTTCAACCTTTTTTCACTCGCCCTCTTTGATCAAACATGTCTCACCAAGCTGAATCGTCTGACTTGTGAATCATCTCGCTCTTGTCCCTTTCTTTTACTTAGATCTTGTCACCGCGATTTGGTACATAACTCACACCGCGATTTGGTACATAACTCATTGTTTTAGTTGGATATGTGGTTTTAGGAAATCGGCGAAGAAGGACTTCTCAATGGCAAATTTAGAGCATTAGAAATCAACGAATCAGCTGGTTGTCGATAAGGCCATCAACAATGACAATTCCATCATCCGCTTGCATTTAGAGACTATGAAGAAGCTGCAGCTCTTTCGTGGTGATACAATTTTGACCAAGTTACATGAGACGAAAAGCCCCAAATCAAAGCAAATTGCCAATGACTGTCTTTGCGGTTCTTCAATTCCGAAAGAGTTTGCGACAGCCGGAGCTATAAATTGCACCATTCTGGAGAAAGGAGAAAGTCAACGGAAAGACTCCACTGCAGGCACAGATTGAGGAGTTCTTCACGGTGGCTGAGAAGTACAAGCAGCAACGAGTCACTGTCTCTCTGTCTTTTGGGATGAGTTAGAGTGAAATGAAAGAAGGGAGGGGAACTTATTTCGCATCAAAAGGCAGACGACTAGGTAAGTGGCATAAATGGTAAATAAACCTAAATTTTGAGTGCAGTGTGTAGGACAAGAGTATTTCATACGTACCCATATTTATTTATAATCAATTTATAATCAAAGAAAATGAAAAATACCGAATTACATGATTCAATTCCCTTTTCACAAAATTAAGGTTCGAGTTCTCGATTCGAATATTAATTATTCTGTGATTGGTATCATTATACAATGGAAAATTTTTAAAAAACCTTTTGAGATTTAATGAAAACTTCACTTATCCTTCTTATTTGGGATCCTTCATTCTACCCTGTGAGGTTTAATGAATTTTTCACTTATTTCCTCTTACAATAGTGAGAACCAAAAATGCCTTTTATTTGTCTTCTTAGATAGGATAAATTAACCATAATGCCCATAGGAGGCACTTTGCTAAATCAACTAAAAATCTGTATAATATTATATACAAAAAAATAATTTTTTTAAATTATCAATTAAACAGTGTTAGTCAAACTTAGTATAGATAATACTACTATTTGAGAATTGTGTCTTAGTTATAACATTTGAAATGTGGTAGCTAGACACAGTATGTAATTTATTGTGAATTATGGTTGACAAATCAGTAATTGAATATCTTTTTAACAACTAAAAATGTTTAACAAAATAGTTGTTTCATTTAAGTGAGAAATAAATTATCCACTAAAGGCACAGTAGTAGTAGTGGTAGTAATCTAAACTAATTCAATAAAAAAAAATAAGAACAAAGAAAAAATTTCTAAGATTTCATCAGAAAATGAGCTACGGAATATAATAAGAGGTGTTTATTAATGTTAGTGTTTGACCTTTTATTATCATGACAGACACATCACGTTTGTCAGATCATATACTTCTTTTTATATTTTATAACTCATTTTTCATTGAAATCTTATAAATTTTTCTTTGTTCTTATTTTTTTATTAAATTGGTACAATTGACGTGCAATTCTCAAAAAGTAGTATTGTTTATACTAAATTTGATCAACAAAATTTTATTGATAATTGAAACAAGAACATTTTTGTATTGTATAATTTTATATAAGTTTTCAGTTAATTTAGCAAAGTGTTATTGCCTTCTTAGGGGTATTATGGTCAATTCAACCTATCTAAGAAGATAAAAAAAGAATATTTTTTGGATTCATTATTATGGGAGGAGGTAAGTGAAGGATTCATTAAACTTCTTTAGGTAAAGTGAAAGATTTAAAAAAAACATGAGGTTTTTGAAAACTTTGGTTTTTGCAAATGGCTTTTCCAAGTTCCAAGGAAATTAATTACTTTTCTGCGAGTGTTATTTCATCAAGGAGTCAATGGCGTTGAAGGTTTATGTCCCCTTGGTCCACTTGATAATCAATTTATGGTAGAGCTTTCCTCACACAGGAATATTTTTTTTCCTCCCAAACCCAATCCTAGTTAATTTTGGCATAGCAAACGATTACCAAAAAATGAAAAATAAAAAATTTCTTGCGAGCCTAATTTCCTACATTAAATCAATGGCATTGTCAATGATCGACTTACATAATGTTCCAAAATTTTTGTAAGATTTTCTTTTTTTAATAACAATACTTTACTCCAACTAAAAATGAGTCAAATGATATCTTACAAATCAATGGTGATATAAGATTATAAAGGACAACATGAGCATAAAATTGACCACTAACATGCTACTTGTTATTACGATACCAAATGAAAGGAAGAGAATTCTATCAAACCAAGTATTCCATGTAAACCAAAATAAATCTAAAATAGATAACTCACAAATAACTGGAGTAAAGCTCATACCAAATTAACAATAACCAAGCAATACTAAACCAGGTAGACATTAAAGACCTGAGAATGAGTATTTTCAAAAACAAAAAGACTTGCAAAACCTAAAAAAAATAAATACTAATTTTATTTTGTACAATTGTCTCCATATCTATTGCCAAGCATTGGGACCCCATAGTAGAGACGAAACTTCTGTGCACCTAAGAAAAAATCTAGATCCATCATTGCTCATCCCCAATTGAAAATCTACCCTGTAAGAGTCTTAAATCGCTCTTTAAATACCATGATTGAAAGAGGATAACATCTACCATAAAATCTGATAAACAAAGTCGAATATGGTCAGTCAAGTAATAAAAAAAATGAGAGAAATGAAAGAGAACTAATTAGATCAGAATCGAAGTCCAATTCTAACTGAAAGCAGCTAATGAGGATAAAGGGGACGACAAATGAGAATAGACTTTGGAGTACCAGTAAAATAGTTAGTAGGTCAATCAGTCGATGATGGAGGGTTATATTTCTTATAAGCCTAATTTCCTGTAAGCTTAAGTTTTTGGGAGTAGCTGGGACATCATCTTAGATTTTGTAACAAAAGTCAGAATGCCATGCCTTACTGATTGATTAGTTTTATAGTTAAGCTAGCTTTGGGATTATTAGCAAGAGCCAAAATGTCATGACTTCTTGATTGATTATCTTTATAGTCAAGCCAGCTTTGGGACTATTAGCAAGAACCAGAATGCCATGAATTCCTGATTGATAAGATTTATAGTAAACCTAGCTTTGGGACTATTAGCAAGATCGAGAATGCCATGACTTCCTGATTGATTAGGCTCATAGTCAATCTAGCTTTGGGACTATTAGCAAGAACCGGAATGCCATGACTTCCTGATTGATTAGTTTTGTAGTCAAGCTAGCTTTTGGGACTATTAGCAAGAGCCAGAATGCCATGACTTTGTGATTGATTAGTTTTATTGTCAAGCTTGCTTTGGGATTATTGTCACCCCCCAAATCCCATCCTAGAAGTTTTGAGACGATGACACACCGCACACTTGAAGAAATAAAAATTTTGCAAAAAAGCCATACGCATAAAAATCAAGTCATTTAAGTTGTAGAAGCAAAAACAATTGACTCTATCATAAAATAAGTCAACACAAAGGTAAAGCTCATACCTGAAATCATTAATCAAAATAGATCAGTTTAAAATAGATAACCAAACATGATATTTCTTAACATAGTAAGTGAAGCGATCACTATGACTACACTTTAACCGTTGTAGTATGTTATGTTAGAATAACTACATTTAACCGCTATAGTACGTCATGTCATAATAACTACACTTAACTACTATAGTACATCATGTCATAATAACTACACTTAACTATTGTAGTACATCATAGACTGACTAAGAATCACCATCGATGGAATGTCCAGAAGGACTAGTACTGAAAAGTGCATTGCAAAACATAACATAATAGAATACCCTAAGTGGAGGATCCAAAACTACACTTTCTCAATAGTCAGACACAGAACAAACACCCACTTAAAATAGAGTGAAAACATTTATATTCATATTAATGAATTTTCAGAATCCAAAGGTTCATAAAATAAAAAAAATAATATTACCATAATAACATAAGTAAAACATGCTTGATCCCAAAATCATTAAGGAGACAACTTACATACTTAGACACATAGATAATGCATATATAATTATTTCCAATATATTTAAACAACAAAATTTTAAAATAAACTTTCAAATAATAAATATGAAATCAAGAGAAGAAGCCTAAAGATCAAACTATTCATACTTTAAAACCAAAGCTTCATAGAATTAGAATTTAATGTAATTCAATACTTTAAAATCAATAAAATGGATAGCAAAATAAAAATTTAAGTTTAGAATGGTAGACGGCCACTTACCACAAATTGCAACTTTCCAACTCCTAAAACAATGGTTTAGTTGCCTAAAATAATTATATAAAAGCCTCTGTTAAAACAAAGCAAAATTAAGAAATAACACGTAATTACTACCGGTGACCTAACTGAATATTCTAGAATCTGAGAGGTTGTAGAAATAAGGTTGAAAGGCACCGGTGACCTAGTCTCAGCCTTAACTTGTAGTGATAAATTTGTAACGGTTTAGACGTTAGGAACTCGATGTACCCGCCTTCTTACCTTGGGACTCATTTGCATTTATTCCAATTTTACTCCAGAGCATTATGCCTTTCGTTTTCTCTCTTCCAGCCCACAGCGACTTGCCGGAATGGCTATTTTCCGGCCGCACCTCACCCAAAATTGCTTCTGATCCATTCTAAACACTACAAAAAATATATTATCTCTTTCAATATCTAAAAATATCGAAATTTTACCCAAATAATTTTATATCCTCCTAGATTTAAATGAACATCTTTTGGACAAATATAAGAGAATTCTAAAATAGAACTCACTAAAATTACTTCTCTTAAAAAAGAGAATCCTAAACATGATCTTCAATCAATGTTTATCCTCATTCTTGAAAAAAGCTACAGTAATGTAAAACTAAAAACTAAACCTTATTTTTTTTTCATGATGGTATATATGTAGGAGCACTCTTGTATCATGTATCTAACTCTCTTTCTCTATTTTTTCCTTTTGTTTTCCATTCTTCTTCTCCACGTTTTCTGCTTTTGTTTTCTCTTAATTTTCCTTTATTTCCTTCCACGTATCTTCCTTTTTTTTTTTTTTCCAGTTTTAAGTTTCAATTTGTTTATTCCATTTTTCTCCAGTCTTAATTTGGGCTTCCTTGCTTTTCTCTTTTAATTTTTTTTCATTATTCTCTTTCTTCACCCCCTTTAATCAACGCCCAAATTTCAATAACTGTTTTTTTTCCCCCTGATCTTGGCGCTCCTACAGTTAATCAAACAAACTATGCTTACTAAAATTTTGGGCTTGTTACAATTATCAGCAAGAGCTATAATGTCATGACTTCCAGATTGATAAGTTTTATAGTCATGCTTGCTTTGGGATTATTAGCGAATGCCATGACTTCTTGATTGATTAGTTTTATAGTCAAGTTGACTTTCATATTATTAGCAAGAGCCAAAATGCCATGACTTCCTGATTGATTAGTTTTATAGTCAAGCTATTTTTGGGACTATTAGCGAAGCTAGAATGCCATGACTTCTTGATTTATTAGTTTTATGTCCAATGTAGCTTTGGGTTTATTAGTAAGAGCTAGAATGTCATGGCTTCCTGATTAATTAGTTGTATAGTCAAGCTAGCTTCGGGATTATTAGCAAGAGCTAGAATGTCATGACTTCCTAATTGATTAGTTTTATAGTGAAGCTTACTTGGGGATTATTAGCAAGGGCCAAAATGCCATGACATCCTCATTGATTAATTTTATAGCCAAGTTGGGCTTTGGGATTATTTGCAAGAGTCAGAATGCCATGACTTCTTAATTGATTTGTCTTATAGTCAATATAGCATTGGGATTATTAGCAAGAGTCAGAATGCCATGACTTCCTAATTAATTATTTTTATAGACAAGCTTGCTTCGCGATTATTAGAAAGAGCTAGAATGTCATGAGGATTATTAGCAAGAGCCATAATGTCATGACTTCCTGATTGATTAGTTTTATAGTCAAGCTAGCTTTGGGATTATTAACAAGAGCCAGAATGCCATGACTTCCTAATTGATTAGTTTTATAGTCAAGCTAGCCTTGGGATTATTATCAAGAGACAGAATGCCATGACTTCCTGATTGGTTAGTTTTATAGTCAAGCTAGCCTTGGGATTATTAGCAAGAGACAGAATGCCATGACTTCCTGATTGATTAGTTTTATAGTCAAGCTAGCCTTGGGATTATTAGCAAGAGACAGAATGTAAGAGACACAATGTCATGACTTCTTGATTGATTAGTTTCATAGTCAAGCTAGCCTTGGGATTATTTGTAAGAGACAGAATGCCATGACGTCCTGATTGATTAGTTTTATAGTTAAGCTAGCTTTGGATTATTTTTCCTTCTTCAATTTTTAGGTCTATCAAAAGGATTATTTTCTAAGAAAGAAAACAGTAGAGCATTAAAAAATGTTACCCTTGGGAGTTTTGAATGAGATGGTCTATTATTTGATATTTCACGTATAGTAATGAAATCACATTTGTTCTCAAACTCTCAAGTCAATGGAACAAAGGATCATTATTATATATATGTATTTCGTTTTAATAATTTCCAACGTTGTGAGACATGTGATCACATTCTCAACCGTTATTTATATGTGATTGCACAATGAACTTTTTCAAGCGGTTTGGCAATATAATGTTTGAGATTTTGTTTAGAAAAAAAATTACCTAATAATAATTTTTAGCTAAACCGTTTAAAAAGCTAATCTAAACCGTAAGTAAAAGATTACGAAAAAAACCATGAACAAGTTTTCAAAAACTCGAATAAATTATCAACAAGAGCTTTTAACTACTAAAGTTTAACTAATTGGGATCGTTAAGTGATTGGATTCGTGCTCAAGCTTCGAGACTTTTTTTCCAAAAAGAGTAGCTATACTCTACATCTTGTGTAGGCTCTACAACCTTACTAACTAGTAAATTACAAGATTGCTATGGCATCTACAACAACACTTTTTTTCTAAATAAACAACATTTTACGGAACAATTTATTGAAATAAACAACATTTCTTACTAAAATAAACAACATTTTATTGCATCTTACTAAAATGGACAATATTTGGTGAATGGAGGACACAAGTAACACAATCTAGAGAATGAGTGTCATTTGCTTATATATACATATAGTAGCACTTTGTGATATTCCATTAGTAACATGCTAAATGAATGTCATTTTACGGTACAACAAACTCTAATAAATGGAAAAACATTTCTTACTAAAATAAACAACATTATATGGTCCAATAATTTTTTAACACAAGTGGTATCAAATGGCGTGTTTTGTGTTGTGAATTGTAGTTGCAATTCAGAAGTTATTGCTGCATTTGTGCACTGGAATCTGGATTTCTCCACCCCACCCAGGCACCCCTCCTCTTACCTTTGATTCTTTTGTCAACGTAAGACCATAACATGAAGATTGATTTTGTTGTCATCCACGCTATCCTGAAAACCTATTGAGGCATCCTGGAAAAGAGCATGAAATAACCAGCAAGGATGCCGATGATCACTCCAGATCCATACCCAGTTGATATGGCTCTCCAGAAAAAGCTGAGAAATGATCCATCTTCCTCTGGTGAATCTACCCTTGCATTGCTGTACCTGATGCTGCAGCTTCTGGATAAGGGGAAGCCACACAAGCCCGGGTTTCCAAGATATGAATCGTTCTGGAAGGTATCAAACTGAAAGCCTCGAGGGATCAAACCAGCAAGCTTGTTATGCGAAACATTGAAAACTTCAAGAGATGTCAGACTTGTCAGTTGCTCTGGAATTTCACCCACCATTCGGTTTGATGAAAGGTCTAGCGATTCGACTTCTGTGAGGCCCACGAATGATGCTGGAATACGACCTGTGAGGCTATTATAAGAGAGGTTAAGCACCTTCAATCCTCCAAGGTCCCCAATGGAACCTGGAATTTCGCCGTCAAAGTTGTTCTTGGACAGTTCTATGGTTGTGAAAGTAGTTAGAATCCTTATTAACTGAAACTCCAATCCTTTGAATGTAACAGTGACGGAGTCATGGTAGTATGGCCCCCCCATATACTTCAATCCACTTTTCCCTCTCTGCACGTTCTTCACCTCCTTCAAATCTTGGAAAAATGCTGTTGGAAGAGGACCAATGAATTTGTTGCCGGAGAGATCAAAGATTCGTAGTCCCGTGAAACAGGGTCTGGTCATGCAATCTGTGAAGTGACCCTGAAATTGATTCGAATGAAGAACCAATACCTGCAGCTTCTTGAGTGATCCCAACCATGATGGGAATGTGTCGCTTACTCTGTTGTTTGAGAGATCTAAAACTTCAAGGTCTCTGCAATTCAACAGTGACCGTGGCACCGGTCCTTGCAGTTTATTGTTGTGCAAATTGATAGTGTTCAAAGCACAACCAGAAGCAAAGGTATCAGGGATAGTCCCCTGAAATTGGTTGTTCTGCATATCCAGAACCGATAGTTGGTTGCTAGATGTTGCCAAACAATTTGGAATGGTGCCATTTAGATTGTTATTTGCGAGCAGCAGGACTTTCAGAGATGTCAAATTGCAAATCGAGCTAGGCAACTCACCTGTCAACTGGTTGTCTGAAATGAGGAAGATGTGCAAACTAAGTGGTGGTACTGGAAGCTGTCCACGGATTGAATTTGAATAAAGACCCAGATACCTTAGATTCTTCCAAGGCAGTTGCTTCAGAAAGTAATCCGGAAGATTTAGTTTATTCTGAGACATGTCCAGATCTAGAAGTTGTGTGAGGTTGACAAAACTGTGAGGAAGCGCACCTGTAAGTCTATTGCCACGAATATACAACGCTCTCAGCTGTTTCAGATTTGAGAGTGATGAGGGTATCTCATCTGAAAAATTGTTGAACGAGAGGTCTAAACGAATGAGTTCTATGAGGTTGCCAAATGATGCAGGAATAGATCCAGAGAAACTATTCGTATCTAAATTGAGAAATTTGAGCTTGCTGAGGTTGGAGAAGGCGGATGGGATCCCACCGCTGAACCTGTTGGACGAGAGGTCCAGGTCAGTGATTTGTGTGAAGTTGCCTATGGATGCAGGAACTGATCCCATGAAACTGTTCTTACATAGATTCAGAAAGACCAGTTGCCTAAAGTGTGCAAGCAATGGTAAGATCTCACCACTGAGATTGGTATTTGAGAGACTTAAGTAAGTCATTTGTGTGAGATTGCTAAATGATGCAGGGACTGGCCCGGAGAAGTTGCAGGAATTCAGATACAGAATCTGTAAGGACTTGAGATTGCCGATTGAGTCAGGTAGTCTCCCTGTCAACCCTGTCGCTGACAAGTCCAAAGCCTTGAGTTTAGTGCTCTGGTTCAGTTGCGGAAGGAACCTGCCATGTCGGGGTTGTTACTTAACAGGAGGATTTCCACGTTCGCAAGATGTTGAAAGGTCTCTTCTTGCAGGTGCCCTTGCAAGCAGCACCCAACAAGACTTAATGATGTAACAGAGGAAGATAAGTTGGCCAAAGAAGCAATAGAAACAGAGGACAAGTCTGAATAATCTAGTAACAATTGTTGCAGCTTTGTCGTGTTCTGAATCATTCTCTCAAAAACAAGCGCCCGAATGGAGAAATGGATGTCCTCCCGATGAGAAGATGAGAGATCAAGCACCATCAAGTTGCCAAGGCTTGCAAAATGTGGAGGTAGTTCGCCGGAAAGTCCGCTGTAGGAGAGGTTAAGATGCTTCAGACGAGTCAGTCCAACAATATCAGAAGGAATCCCGGAGTAGTTAAAGTTGTTGAAAGCGAGTGTTAGGTTCTGCAAGTGAGGGAGGAGGTGAAGTCCGGTGTTGTAAGAAGGGAGAGCGCCCCGAAGCCAGCTACAGCTGAGGTCGAGGCCAATCACGTGACCCTCAGTCTCATCACACGTGACACCCTCCCATAAGCAGCAATCCCCTTCCCCTTTCCACATCTCTGTCTTCGGACCGGAATATGAACATAAATCTGAAGCGGTTTTGTCGACAGACAACAAGCTTTTGAATCTGAGCAAGCCGAGGCTCTCCCTGTAAGAGCCAACTCTCATTTCTGATGAAGAAAAGCTTGAGTGAGACATGTAAGAAGATGAAATCACAAGTAAAAGGTAGAACTTCACAAAAAGTTGTCCCATTTTCTTAATAGAGAATGAGCCTCCTCACTAAGTCATTGTTTGTGAAGGATAAATATAGAGAGGCACTAGCCTCCCGCTTTCGTTCTCATTTTTGGTGTCTCTTTCACATTTGAAAACCATCTGCACCCATATCTGACTTTCGCTTACAGCTCGCACACTTAACCCGGATTTCGATGGTGACGGTAAACTCAGAGGACAAATGTTACGTCTCTCTTGCGGGACAAAGAAAGGCAAAGAAGAAATTTTCTTCATTGTTCTGTTCAGATTCTACCATGCCTTGAGCTTTTTGATGCATGAATAATTTCCTGTAGTTCTATAGGTTCCCGATTTGGTCTCCGTCTACCAAGTACAGGACGACGCTTCCTAGGTGGTGGGTTGGTACTTGGTAGTAAAAGACACCTCTCAGGTTGCAGGTCAGACAACATTTGTCGCCAAAATAAGATAATTCAGAAGTGGTCAAATTACAACTTAAGCCCTGTTAGGTTTCATGGGCAGACACTTCATCAAATGCTTTCTTATAGTAAATTTTCATACTTTATAGTACTTGAAATGATTCTAATTACTAAAAAAAAAAAAGTATATGTACGAATAAGAAAAAAATGCGTCATTGGTTCTATTTGTTCTCCCATTTTTGTTGTCTACTCATGTAAACGGACATATTTTGCTGCTTTTGTACTGATCATTTATAGTTTATTGAAAAATTAGGATTTAAAAGTCCAGAGATATCAAATACTCTCTCCGTTCCAGAAGTTTTGATACATTTGACTTTTTGTTGTATTTTGATTCAATTTTATTCATATTATTGTTTGTTAGAAAAAATAAAAAATATATATTTAGAAACTACATATATTGAATTATCATTCATATACAAAGATTTTTTATTTATATATTAGAATGTCGAAAATAAAAAATCCTAGATTAATTGCCAAAAATAAATTGAGCAAAACTTTGGGACGGAGGGAGTAATAATTTTTTTAAAAGAATGCATATATTATTTATACGAAAGAAATACAAAGGTATGCTTCTACTACCGTTTACACATGAAATATTTACTAGAAACTGTACACGTGTGTGAGTCTGATTTATCTGTCCCCTACCTCTGTGTCCCATCCCTAGTCTACATGCTATTATTGTACCACGTGTCCCACTTTAAATTCACTTAAACGGGGGGACTAGGAAAAATAGACGGATTAATCCTCTGTCAAATAGGAATCAAATTGGGAATAGATACCTCTCTTTCGTTCTGTCACCCTCTCCAAAACTTCCGCTCACCAGAATCAGATTGGGAATCAATCACCCTAACAATCACTGCTTCTGTCAACCTGGCAATTATGCTTGCCAATCACCTTAAACCAACGCCCTTTCAGAGTCAAGCAAGTTAGTCATTGTGGATGCGAGGTCGTCGGATTCGGACTCTAGATCAACAACGAAGCAATGACTTACTGGGAGGACGAGTAGTGGGTCGCTTGAGGCTTAGGACGGTAGTGAGAGTGCTCAGAGTTAGCTCGCATCGTAGTGGCAGATGGCTCATGAGTCATAGCTAGGAGGAGGTGATTCCGAATCAAGGGAGGGACAATAAGGGACGGAGAGAGGTGAGAAGAGGCAGGCGAATCGATGATGATGAGGGAGGAACTTTAGGTCAACAGTCTTTGCTTGAGGCAAATGGGATGGGAAGGATTGATTAGCCACAAATTAGGATTGGGAAATAGAAAGAAGGGAAAGGGCATAAAGCGCATTGAGGAATCTTGCATCTTCCATGGCTAGGGTTGTGAATTGTGACCCTCAGTGACAAATTTCCTCTATTTTTTTGTTCTGTTCCCCTTTCTGATTAGCTACTGATTATGTTCCTTCAGCCAACTTTAAATTTCCTCTATTTGTTATTTTGTCCCCCCTTTTTGTCCTTCTAAGAAAGGTTTTTTTTATTAAGCCCTTCAATGGAAACATTGGTACAATAAACTGATGAAGGAGATGAAAGAATCTAATAAAGTTAGGTTGTCCAACTCGTTTACTTAGTGGTGAAGGTGTTATTGCACGCAACATTTAACACATGTAGACGTCAAACTAAACAATGAATAGAATATTATTGCCATTTTTACTTCGTTAAAATGTGCAAATAATCAATGTATTCCACTGTATAAGGTTCTAGATAATTGAGATTCTTTAAAAAAAAATCTAGATAATTGAAATATAAGTTCTATCTTTCCATTCCTTGATCACAGAGATTCTTCAAACTCTTTACAATTGCATCCAACATTGCAAATCATTCATCTGAGTCTTGTAATGGCAGTTCTTGAGCCTTAAAAAGAAAAAGGACATGGTGAGAATATAATATAGACGCGTGACCACTTCCAATTTTTCTCTAAGAAAAGTAAAAAAAAAAAAAAACAATACCTTCAATAAACCCATCATACTAGGGAAATGATTTTGACTTGTATTTATTGGGCATTGACCAATTGAATGTTGCTAGGTGTAAAATAAAAACAAGAAATTGTAAAGATACATGCATATAATAGTAATTAAATAAAAATATATCAAATGCATGTTACTATAATCAACTACAAAGATGAAGGCTAACTTAACAAAGTATCTAGATTTGAGTAAGGAGTTCCAAAATTAGTTCCCTATAAATTTATACAAAAGTAATTAGCGTTAGTTCTTTTGAACTATAAATAATATAATGATATTATAAAAGTAAGGTATACTAATTACTTGTAAAAATTGATTTGGTTGTGCTACTTGATTATCTTCTTGATTCAAAGTTAAAGGTAAACCAGAAGTACACTATTTTTGTAACTTATAAAGTACAAATAATTTGATCTAACAATTTACCTTGCTTATCCTCATGAAACTTACTTTTTTGAATATTAAATCCAACTTCTTTTGCATAGGTATTATAGAAGTTACGTGCATCTTCCTCAATCAAATTCCATTCCAATTCTAATATGATATGCTCTAAGATGTTTGAATGGATTGGACTTACAATTTTGGAATTAGAATTACTAGGCTATCTTGATTCTCTTATTGGATAACATTTTTATTAGAGGAATCCTGTGGCCTAGACACTTTACGAGTTGAAAATGAGAACCTTCGATAAGATTGAGTTTTAGTTTCCCCAATTGATTGCTCGTTTTCTATGAACTGCAAAAATATAATATTTAAATATTAATTAAAAAAACCAGCAATAAGTTGTTGTGATATTATGTTCAGATGCATTATACGAGAATATTGATTGATTGTAATAAATTTTATTAACTTATTTATATTTTAATTACAATGATAAATTATTTTTTTTAAATGATACTTCTACCAATACCGAGGTAAGAACATCATGACACTTAAATTAAAAGTTGAACATCAACTAAAACTGAAGAGCATCATATATATTGGATTGACAGAATTATAAATAGACATAGAAAATATACAAAGCAATAGCAACCAAAATTATGATTGAGTTAATAGTATAAAGAAAAAAAAAAAAAAGAAGACGAACATTGTAGCGAGTGCTGAATACAGCTTTCAACTTTAATGCAACACTGTAGCATAAAGAAAAGCTAAAAAAACAATGAAAACATGGAAAAGAAAAAAAACTCATATTTTGCTAGAAAATAACAATGAAAACAGGGAAAAGAAACGCAACTCACTTTCAAGGTTTGAAGTTCTGATTCCTGACGAGGTCAAAAAAAGAACTTAATAGCAGGCCGGCGGCAAGGTCCCGGTTTAAGAGAATAACTTTTTTAGGCTTGTTTGATGGTGATTAATACGTCTAATTTTCCCAGTCCCGTTTAAGTGAAATTAAAGTGGAACACGTGGCACAATAATAGTGCGTGGGACAGGGACGGGATATAGAGGCAGGGGCAGACGAATCGGACTCTATGTGAGTTACACGTGAATTAAATATTAAGTTATTTTTTACTCAAATAATTATAATTTTAATTATTTTATTTAAATAAATAATTATAATAATAATTTTATTTTTTTTAGTTTAGATATATTTCTTATTAATTTTTTAATCTCTTATATAGTAATTTTTTATTATAATATTTCATTATAACTATCATCATTTGCGTCATTCATTATAATAGATAGCTCATTGTATTAGATGTTTCTTTAATATAAACAACAACAACAACATCATCAACAACAATAACAACAACAACAATAATAATAATAATATAATGTAGAATACGCTATGGGTAATATTTGTTATAAAAAATTGATACAACTTTTTTATTTGTGATGGCAGAGTACTTATAAAATTGCTTCTTGGTATTTTTAAAATCTAATCAAAGATGTCAAAATTTCTTTTATCAGTGTAAAACTTAAAAATGGTATTCAATCTATTAAGAAAAGTTCTTAATTTAACATCTTAATAGTATTATGTATTTATAAATTTTATTAAAAGTTAAGTTAGTAAATTTTATCTTAAGTTCTATGCTTTAGATTCAAAAAACTAATTATTAAAATGGAGATTCTATAGGCCAATTCGTTTTAACTAAAGTCAACTAATTTTTTTTTTATTTTTACATATTTTTTACCTGAAACTAATTTCATTTGAAAGCTAATGTTATGTAGATGCAATAATCAATTTGAAAGTAAATTTTTAGGATGTTGTTAAATTTTTATGAATTTTTCCTTTTTAAGGCTTGAAACTAGAAAAATTCATAAAAATTTAATAAGATTATAAAAATTATATTTTCAATTGATTATTGCAGCTACATAATATTGAATTTTAATTAAAATTAGTTTCACGTAAAAAAGATGTAAAAATAAAAATAAGTCATTTTGTAGTCAATTAGCGAAAGTTAACACGAATTGGGTGTATATATTACTTGGCTTAAACAATTAAATATATTTAACATTAATGTATTATCATAACTTTGATTTTTTGAAGAGACATAAGCTAAACTTTTAATAAATTTTTTTGATGTTATATTCAAAATTGAAAATGACATAATACAGGTGGGCCATTCAATAAAAAAACTTAAGTAAAAATAAATTTTTTTTAAGAAGTGTGGGACAAACATGGGCCATGATCCCAAAGTATAAACTTAGTAAGTAAACACAGAGTTTTTTCAAAGGTATGTAACTATAAGTAACTATACATTACTCAAAAAACTTAATTACTCTACTTTTAATTTTAGATCAAAATACACTCACCTCCAAGGTTTCAAAATGTAATGACCCAAGTCCAGAACCGGTCAACAAAACACCCGCCCATACCACATAGGCTATCTTTTGTGAAAAGGATAAGCGTTAAGTGCTTATTTCTAGAACTAGAGCCTATATATTCACATAAGGCTTCCCACAATTCAATCATGTGGGATGTGGGGGTGTTACAAACTCTCCTTCCCTTATGTATCTAATGTCCTTGTTGGTATCAATGGATTACTTGGTTCTCCAAACCAAGTAACATCTTTAATCGGACTACTTAGCATGTAATAATCCTAGAAATTAAGAAAAAGAAAATTATCAAATTACCCTAAATACAAAATTTAACATTTTGGCCTTAAGGGTATTTTTATAATTTTACCTCTCAATTTAGAAAATCAATATAAAATTAAGAATCTTGATCCTTTGATAAAATTTAGATAATTTTCTCAATTTTATATGTTCTTTTATCAATTTTATCTATTCTTTTATTATTTTTGATAAACTATTTATTTTCTATTCTTTTATTATTATCTTGTTTTTATTTTGTAATTATTTGGTAGTTTTTTTAGAGAAATTAATTATTATTTTATTATTATCTATTTGTTCTTTTTGAGGAACCATCTATTCTTTTGCTAATGAGTATTTGTTCTTTTAGTTCAAATAGTTATTTGTTTTTTTATTAGTTAGAAAATTTGAAAAAAAATTTGAAGAAAATAGCTAAATTTTTTTAAAAAAATAATTATATGATTAATAAAAATGGAATAGAACTAAAATGGAAAAAATAGATAAATTAGAAAAGCAAGAAAACTAGAAATAAAACAAGAGATAAAATGAAAAATAATGCAAAATATGAAAAGAAAAAGGAAAAATTGGGAAAAGATGAGAAAATGAAAAAAAATAAAACTGGAAAAATAAATATGAAATGACGAAAATTAAAAAAAAAACTGACGAGAATTGAGGGGGAAAACCTAGAAAAAAAAATAAGAACAAAAAAGTGAGAAATAAAAAAAAACACGAAAAGAAGGAAGTTGAAGAGGAGGTGGGTTTCAAAGCCTTCCATCCCAGCCCACCTTACCCAGCTAAATTCGATAGTTTGTGTGAGGTGCAAAAATGTATTATAAGTATATTTCATATATGGGGCCACAATGATAATTCTTAAAATTTTCAGGGATGGTGCACAGAATAAGCCAGACTTACGCAATGCTTGCAGCTTACCCTTCTGATAATTGTGAATAACAGCTTTGTTTTACTTGGTGGCCAAATTTTGCACTACAAACAAATAATGTTACAATTACAGTGCCCGCCATATCTTAGTCCATCTTTTTATTTAGAATAATGACTCCCCGGCAAAGAGTCAGCTCACATAGTATTTGATTCTTTGCATCACTGAATTCTCCGCTTTCTCTGCAGAGCATGAAAGATTTGTAGATATTTAATCATTAATGATACATATTCAGTGATATTTGAGTTTGACTTAATATCATAGATGTAATTTGGGAGGTTCCCTGACGTATTATCATTGTAGCTGAAGGTCTCAGTTGCGTTCTTATTGGTAAAAGATTGTTCAAAATGATGCTTTCACGTTTGTATTTCATCAATGGAAGAGGGAAGTGTTGTGGGAATAGGGCACAGTTCTCCTGGTGCTCCCTCTTCTTCCCTCTTGACAAGAGCAGCAATGAGGGCATCAAGGGCAAGGTGACTTGCTGTCTTGAGGAGAGTTTCACATTAGTCGAATGGATCAAGGTCTGATCTTGGGTCCAATCCATATGATTCTAGTGCCTGGATGATGCTTGAGTTTTATGTCCCTACTTGGTCTATGGGGGGTTATGTATGATAGGATATGATTTTGTTTGTTTCCGTGGTTTTCCGAATCTTTACGAGCATAAGCACATCTTTATGTTACTCAAGGATATATGTTTGGCCTTTCTGATTTTAAACAGAACCGAAAAAATGAAGAATATAGCTATGCTTTGATTCAAAATTCTCTTAAAGGACAGTTTAATACATTAGTCGGTGATTCGACTAAACTTCTATAATCATTATTCATATATGTCTTTGTATCTTTGTCCAAGATATCAAGACCAAACATGAGATATGGAATGTGTCACTCTCGTACAACATAATCTAAGGTTTCTTAATTACTGAGTAGATTGACTAAAATTGATGACATTAGTATCTCATATCAACTTCTCCGAGCATTACCTTGCATTTCCTCAATCTCACTCAATCAAGGAGCTCAAAAATATCACTCCCGTTACATAAGAGAGGGACAAATCTAATATTGATCATACAAAACCCTTCCCATAATATGTGATATACTCAATGACCACTTTCATGCTCACTTAGTTATGAGTAACAAAACGAAGTATCAAAGTTTGTGACTCACATGTAGGGAATCTTGATGACCTTAGGTCAAAGAACTACATATACTATGATCACTATGAGAATCACTTTTATCACTCATATAATGATTCATGTAGTGTTCTCATGGTGGGTCAGTCCAATACACATATTCTCCAACTTGTACCCATATGTAGACTACATGTATCATATTAGTCTGCACACATGCTAGTCTTTATGTATTATTGCAACCCACTCCACAATAATACTATATTAGGGACGTTTAAGAATACTATTATTCTAGAGTTATAATTATGTTTGATTATGTCACTCAGAAATAAAACAACAAACACAATTACTGGATTAATTTCTCAATAAAATATTATGACTCAATGTGCAAAATATAATTATCTCATGATTGGATTTTAGGTACAACATTAACATCACTTAGAGCATCAAATGATGATAGTGGATGGGCCTGAGCTAGCACTAACGAGCCAAAGAAGCTAAAGAGTCCCTGCTAGACTATATATGCCTCGTTCCTACCAAATCTCTCTTTACTTCTGCCCTTGCTTCTGAAACTTCTCCTTCACTTTTCTGGTGCCCTTTCTCTATACATTGCTACTTCCGCTGCCATTAATGGTCTTCCGTCGTTTCAATCATTGTACTACCTCTTCATCAACACTTCTCAATTCTTAGATACTACCAATTATCCTTCTTATGTAGCTTTTATTTTCATTTATTCTTCCTTTGTCCTTGTCATATGGGTGACCAGCGGCTTTCCCCATCACGTGTTAATGGTGGTTTTCCACCTTTTTTTTCATCAAATGGCTTATAAATTTGGAAAGGGGAAGGTCATTGCTACAATCCATGAGCGAGGGACCACAGCCACTAGGGTCATAGTTGTTAGAAATTACTGATCAAGCTAGCATTCTCTCATCATAAACGATGAAGATACCATGTAGTGATACTATTGGCTAGTTGAAGTCAGGGAGCCAATTAGGCTAGCTAGCTGCAGGCAAGGCGATGCCCGGTGGCATCCTTGCTGTGTGACATAGTGGTTTGAAGCAGCGACTTCCAGTATGAAGGTATCTGAATGAGAGACCTCCTGTGTAAGTGCGGCTGCAAGACTCAATAAAGCAAGGGTTAGAGACTTCCCGGAATATGTTTCCGAGGGAGGAGCCTCCAACGCCCAAGTCAGTAAAAGTAGGATAAGTAAGGAGCAGAGTGGAGAGTAGAGAGTAGGGAGAGTCTTCTCTGTTCTTACCAAGGTCTTTCTAAGTATTTATAGGAGGGTATAGGGAGGAGGCCGTTTGACATAGCCCGCTGAGATTATGACACGTGTTCGGTCAGATTCGATCTATACCTCTGCAGACAGGTACCTCCAGCTGGCCCTAGGCCGTTCTAGCTAGGGGTGCCGGCGAAGTTACTGCGACAGGGGTGTCTGTGGCAGAGGTGTATGTGGTAGAGGTGTCTGTGGCAGGGGCCATGTGCAAGGTCTGTGTGTCAGAGGCTCCTTAACCATTTTTGTCATATCTCCTCAAGACCCCTTCAGTGTATAAGGCTCCTTCGGAATAGGAGGTCCCCCTCGGCCCGATACCACTACTGAGGGCTGTTAGGAAAGGCCCTTTGGTAAAGTGGGGCACCTTCGATGGATGCTCAAAGAATATCAATTGGAATATGGGAACATTACTTTCAGAACCTTGTGATATGTTGTTTGCTTGTATATTTACCAGAAAAGGAGCAAATTGTTTATTGAAGTTATTGCTATAGCACACATCTACTGCTATTGTGTTTTCATAGTTAAATTTATCACTAATATTTTGTGACAGAGTGGAATATAACACTATTATTTTGAATTTGGGCAAATTAGCTACTTAGAAGAGTAACGGAAAGAGTATTCTTTTTTTTTTTTTAAGAATATTCTGTTATGTCTACTGAATAATATAAATAAGAAACACACAATTACCATCATCCTGAACAAATTACACAATTTATTCCCCAACTATATTCATTGATGCTCATAGGACCTCAAACTAAAAAGAATAATAGTTTTCACCCCTTTTTCCTTCTCTGTCAACTGCTATATCACCAAAAACCAATATACCTTCACCATCATCAAGTGGCTGTTAAGCTTTTGTCCATCCATTCTTACTTGTTTTTTTTTTTGTTGTTCATTGCTTGCTAATATACATGTGGAAGCTAATTGGTTGTTTTTAATTCCAGTAACCCACAAGTTTTCTAATGTTGCTGGCAATTTTGTGATGATGATGGGTTTTTAGGGTTTTCTACACATGGAATTGCCAAATTGTGCCTTGTGCAAATTCTCTAGTTGCACTGTGTGGCAATGTGGGGGTTTTGGGAGTCGTCACCAATCGGTTTTACTTAGGTCGATTGGACACCTAAAAAATGGTTTACGAGAGTTCGAGGGTTCGGGAGTACGATTACATTAAAATAACTCTATTTTAACGCTCAAAATTGGTATCTTAGTTGATTTTAATTTTGTTTTGCTTGCTTTTAAATAATTTCAGTTAATTTTCAAAACCAGAAATTTTAACTGAATCATCCAGATGTGGGTTTTTTTTTAAATTAATATGGACTTCAAAATCTTGGTAATTAATTTGTATAACTTTTTTATAATATATTTGATATTTCCGAACAATGGATTCTATCGAATCACCCGGATACGGAATTTAATGAATTTTTTTTAATATTGTT
Organism: Aquilaria agallochum; assembly: GCA_000696445.1. Classification (NCBI taxonomy): domain Eukaryota; kingdom Viridiplantae; phylum Streptophyta; class Magnoliopsida; order Malvales; family Thymelaeaceae; genus Aquilaria; species Aquilaria agallochum. The sequence continues at coordinate 79,330 of KK900685.1, forward strand.
AAATATTTTAATTAATTATTAATCCATATCATAAATTCTATCGAATTATCCGAATATGGATTTTTTTTATCTTGGTACTTAATTTTATTTATTTTCATTAAAAATTTGATATTTTCCAAACCATGGATCCTATCAGATCACCCGGATATGGAATTTAATAAAAATTTTAAATTTTAATTTATTTTTAATTAGTTAATTAATTATTAATTTTTTTGTCATAAATTTTTTACCGAATATAGATTTTTAATGATCTTAATATTATTTTCCTTTTTATTATTTTTTTAAAATTTTATTTTCCTTTTCATTTTTTTTAAAAGAGATTTTTTTTAAAGTTATTATCGAATCCATAGGTCTAAAAAAATCATTTAAAACCATTAATTTTTATTGGATCATCTGGTTATGATTTTTTTTATAAAAAAAATTATTTTTGATAAAAGGAATAAAAGGTTTGATTTTATTACTTAAAGGAAATAAAAAAATAAGTATTTTAATATTCCAAATAGTGTTTAAAATGATGAAAAAAAATAAAGGATGGGGGGCTTGGTTGTAATAATAAAATAAGGAAGTAAGATGGGCTTTTGGCCAATCATAAAAAAAAATGGTAAATAAAATAAAATACGTAAGGTTAATCATCCACATAAAGAAAAAAAAAATACAATGCAGAAAAGTAAATAAATAAATAAATAAAAAATAAATTGGGGCGCTTAACCATCTATGTAAAAATAAAGTACAGAAAAAGTAAATAAATAAAGAAATAAGTAAAGTGTAGAAAGTAAATAAATAAAGAAATAAATAAAGTGCATAAAAATAAATAAATAGAGAAAGTGGGACGCTTGGCCGTCCACGCAAAAATAAAGTGCATAAAAGTAAATAAATGCATAAAAGTAATTAAATAAAGAAAGTGGGGCGTTTAGCTATTCACGTAAAAAAAATAAAAGTGCATAAAGTAAATAAATGCATAAAAGTAATTAATTAAAGAAAGTTGGGCATTTAGCCGTCCACGTAAAAAAAAAATAATAAAAGTACATAAAGTAAATAAATGCATAAAAGTAATTAAATAAAGAAAGTGGGGCGTTTAGCCATCCACGTAAAAAAAATAAATTGCGTAAAGTAAATAAATGTAAATAAAATGACAATAAATAAATAAAATAAATAAATAAAAAGGTGGTGCTTTTGGCCATCCACATAAAAAGTAGGAGGTATAACCTTCCATAAAAGAAAAATAACAAGAAAGAAGAAAAAGAAAAAAAGAAAAGAAAAAAAAGTTGTTATTAGTAATTAGTTCGGCAAAGAAAAAGAAGTTAGTGACTTAGGTGGATGAATATGAGAAGTAGAAGGGTTAAAAAGGGGTTATACCCAAAGAGAAAGAAATTCAAATCCAGCGGCTGAGTCTTTTTTTTGTTTTTTTTTTTAAGTGGTTTTTGCTCCAATTCTTCAATTCCGGTGGCTATGGGAGTCTAAACGCGGCGGCGCTTGGCGGCGGCGGCTAGGGCGGTTCCAGGGAGGAGGAGGAGGGTGGCCGGCACGAGGATAACGGAAAAAAAAGAAAAAAGGACGAGTTGTCTCGCAGCAGGGAATAGGAAAAGAAGTTTAGTATTTTTCTGGGTAAAGGAGTGGCCAGGAACTATGGCTACAGTTTTTCCTTTTTTAATGAAGAGCTCAAATCTTGCTAATTTTTGTGTCTTTCTTTGCAGGTTTGGACCCCTATTTATAGGAGGAGGAGCATTGGATTCCTTTGATTTAAAAAAATTAGAAATTTAATTAAAAAAAAATTATCTCATAATTTGGTCAAAATTACATTTTTAGTCCTTTATGTCTCTTTGACCACTGGTCTGGTCCCATATTTTTCACGAAATTACTGATTGGCCCAAATTTGTCTGTTCTGTCAATTTGGCCCAAAATAGTCTGTTTTGCCCAAAAACATGCGAAAAATTACCAGATTTTCCTGAAATTTCCAGATTTCATCGGATTCTTCCCAAACTTCTCAGTTTTGCTAGATTTACCCCAAATTTTTTAGTTTTTGTCAATTTTTTTAAAAAAATTTCTTTTTTTATATTTTATACACACATAGATATATATATATATATATTATTTTTAACTAACCCTATAAAACAAAAATGCCCCTAAACTAATTGTTATTATTAATAATTTATTATTTTTTTATTTTCTTTATTTTATTTTTTTTAACAAAATTTTTTTAATTTTTTTAATTCTAACCGGACGAAATTGGGTGTCAACAGCTGCCCCCCTTTGCATGCCTCATGGCACATGATGCATGCAAAGCCGTTACCAAATTTCGTCCGACCTTATCTAGGCATTGAGAACCTTCTCGCCGCCTAAACCCTGAGGAGAAAAACCTTTTTCTCCTCTTTTTTGAGGTTAAGGAACTTTCCTTATTACCTCTACGACAGGAACTCTCCTATCGTCCAAGAAAAATTGATTGAGTTTGAGGTTAAGGAGCATTCCTTAGTACCTCTATGACAGGAACTCTCCTATCGTCCTAGAAAAATTGATTGAGTTTGAGGTTAAGGAGCATTCCTTAGTACCTCTATGACAGGAACTCTCCTGTCGTCCTAGAAAAATTGATTGAGTTTGAGGTTAAGGAGCATTCCTTAGTACCTCTACGACAGGAACTCTCCTGTCGTCCAAGAAAAATTGATTGAGTTTGAGGTTAAGGAGCTTTCCTTAGTACTTCTACGACAGGAACTCTCCTATCGTCCAAGAAAAATTGATTGAGTTTGAGGTTAAGGAGATTTCCTTAGTACCTCTACGACAGGAATTCTCCTATCGTCCAAGAAAAATTGATTGAGTTTGAGGTTAAGGAGATTTCCTTAGTACCTCTACGACAGGAACTCTCCTATCGTCCAAGAAAAATTGATTGAGTTTGAGGTTCGTCCAAGAAAAATTGATTGAGTTTGAGGTTAAGGAGCATTCCTTAGTACCTCTATGACAGGAACTCTCCTATTGTCTAAGAAAAATTGATTGAGTTTGAGGTTAAGGAGCTTTCCTTAGTACCTCAATTTTTTTTTTTTATCAAACTTAGGATAGTTTCTTTGGAAGTGCGAATCTTCATAATAGGTGAGTGAAAAAATTTAAAATTCCATGAAATGAGTGAATCTTGATGATGATAAATGGCAATAAAACTGTCAAATTATGCAAGGGAATGGATGTTTGGAATCAATATCCAGGTTTCATCTAATATTTTCTTCAGAAAATATAGATTCCCTTGTGAGATATGTCATCCAAATAAGGTTTAAGCTTAGCTACCCCAAAATGTCATGACTAGTAGACCTAATAGGATGCGTCTTAAAAGCGAAAAAATTACTCCTGACTCAGCCATTCTAAACTAAAGACTTTGTCCTATGGTTTTAATATCAGCATGAACAAAACTATCCTAAAAGGTGAAAAAAAAAGAAGAAATTCCTTGAAAATAAAAACTGAAACACGAAAAAAAAAATGCTGATAATAAAACTAAAGGGCAAGAAGAACAGATCGGATCACTTTTTCTTCCACAACGTTTCGTAAAAAAAAAAAAAGACTAAAACAAGAAGCAGGGTAAAGGATATTTATGGGATGGAACTGATCGGGAAAGACTGTCATGTCCAGTCTATCTTAATCACTGCTGGATCTGGTTCCGGAATAAAAGCTTGCATTTCATCTAGCAATTCTTCAGCAGTTAATGCGGATATTAGGATTCGTCGTGCCACCACTGAGATAAATTTCTTTTGCACAGCGTAATCCATAAAAGATATCAGACCTGCAAAGAAATTGTTAACATTTAACAGCCCAATAGGTTTGTTTTGCAAATTAAGTTGGGCTATGGAAGCAATTTGGAAAATTTCTCCCAATGTGCCAAAACCTCCTGGTAGAGTAATAAAAGCATCAGAATTACAAAGCATTTGTAACAAACGCTCTTGTAAATTTTTAACCGCTAATTCTTCTCCAATCATGCCCCCATAAATCAATTTCAAAGTTGTAGGGATAATACCCAAAACTTGGCTTCCTCCTAGAGATGCTGCTGATGCTACACCTCC
>KK900685.1:83405-98839 GCA_000696445.1 Aquilaria agallochum
TGCTTTCAAATATTCTTCATCTTTTCCAGGAAAAGCCCCACAGAATACACAAATACTTCGCAATTTATGAGTTGAGGTTCTCTCCATTCCTATCCTTAAACCTGTGATGAATGAAAATAAGGGCGTGCATTTATAAAGATGAAAAGATAATGTAATAATTGCATTTACAAGAATAGGTACATTATTGTCAAAAGAAAAGGAAAATTTTCAAAAGTTACAGCTAGCATGTACAGTCGTGATTATGACTCACGTCAATTACATTTACAGGAGTAGGTACATTATTGTCGGAAGAGAAGGAACATTTTCAAAAGTGACAGCTAGCATGTACGGTAGTCGTGACTATGGCTCATGTCTTCCACTGGTTTTATGTCCAGTAACGGCTTCAACGCCTTCTATGAGTCGGGGATTTGCTTTCCATCCAATTTTCTTACAAACTGGCAAACAGGGTCATTTAAAGTCAGATTCCCAAAACTATAACGGTCTCGTTCTTTATGGAAAGTCCTCCATAAATTGACAATTTCACGTTGCACTATTCCACAAGAATGTGTTTCAAGAGTTCCTCAGATATCCTCTAGAGATTCCTTACATAGGCCATTCTTAATGAATTTTCTTTTATCTTCACGATTTTTGGAGATGAATCCTAAAGAGCGACATTTAGTATCGCAATTCCATCGTCCACATTTATGACAGACGCCTAGCCTTTTTGCTCTTCGCTTTTTTGCATAAGCGCTTTTACCTAAGCCGGGCATGCGGGGCATAAATACGTCTGAAACTTCACCAGCCGAATGGACCTTAGCTTCAATTAACCATCGCACATTGTCAGGTATGACTTTGTGTATAAAAACTCTGATTCTTTCACATCTAGCATGGTAAATCTTTTTAAGAACATTTATTGGGAGGGAAGGAAAGTACTTTCGCAGGGCGGAAAGAGTAGAATCCATTGATGAGAGAAGAATTTGAGAGAAGAGAGGAAAAAATCAGTTATTGTAGGAAACTGAAATAACCGACTATGAGAGTTACGGAGTACCGTATCCGCTATTTAACTGGAAATAAGAACACACATTTATAGCGATGAAAGGATAGCGTGTTAATTACGCTTACAGGAGCAAGTACATTATTGTCAAAAGAAAATGCAAATTTTCAAATATGACAAATTGTATATACAGTGATTGTGACTGTGGCTCATATCTTCCACTAGTTTTATGTCCAGTAACGGCTTCAACGGCTTCAACGACTTCTATGAGTCGGGGATTTGTTTCCCATCCAATTTTCTTATAAACTGGCAAACAGGGTCTTTTAAAGTCATATTCCCGGGACTATAACGCTCTTGTTCTTCATGAAAAATACTCCATAAACCAAGGAGTTCACGTTGCCCTGATCCACAAGAATGCGTCTCAAGAGTCAATCGAATATCATCCAACGAATCCTTACTCAGGCTATTCTTGATGAATCGTATTTTATCTTCCCGATTATCAGAGATCATTCCTAAAGAACGACATTTAGTATCACAAGTCCATCGACCACATTTATGATAGACTTGTAACCTTTTCACTCTTCACTTTTTGGCATAAGAGCTTTTGCCTATGCCAGGCATATGAGACACAAATGTATCTTGGACTTCACCTGCCAGACGAACTTTAGCTTTAATTAACCACCGCACATCTTCAGGGATTCCTTTGTGCATCAAAACTCTTAATCGTTCACAGCGAACTCGGTAAATCTTTTTAAGAATGTTCATTAGGAAAGAAGGAAAGTATTTTCACAAGGCAAAAAGAGTATGATCCATTTTCTAGAAGAAAATAAAAGAAAGAATGGAGGAAGAAATCAGTTATTATGGGCAACTGAGACAACCGACTTGAGAGTCATGGAGTACCGTATTCGCCACTTAACTGAAAAAATGGATCCTACTTTTTCGACAATATTTTGATGTCTGTCTTATCTTTGACCATTGAGCTGGCATCCATCCCGTCCTTATGAGTGCAGCCTTGATTATTAAATCCATTTCCAGCTTTTGACAAATTGTCAACGACAATATTTTTAATGTCTATCTTATCCTTGACCATAGCTATCTCTTATCTGTGATATTGAGCTGACATCGATCCCATCCTTATGAGTGTAGCCTCGATTATCGAATCCATTGCCAGCTTTTGACAAATTATCAACGATAATATTTTTTTTATGTCTACCTTATCCTTGACCATAATGTTGAATTCTTGACACAGTCTAGTCCAGCGTATTAGCTGTGCATCCAGTGATAGGCTGATGAAGTTGAAGTCTCAATCATGCCGCGGATATGTTTTCAGTTTGATCCCTGTTATGCAAAAGCTATGCATGCATAATGCGAAATGAATGAATGTAGGGTATGTGTAACTGATGGCTTTTTTTTTTGTTGTGTTGTTTTTTTGCATGGATCTAGTTCTTCATGTCTTTGCTTTACTGGATCCTTTTGTGATTGCCTTCTCGGACAACCATTGAATCTCTTTATGCTTCTCAGCTCTTGTCCATTACCTCAAAAGCTCAATTCTTTTCGAAAGCCCCTTCAAAGAAATTTTTCCTGACTTGTTCTTTGAATTTTGGCCTCGACTTCCTTAATGCTCACCCGCCTCATACTTTATGTCTCTTTGGATGCTCGTCCCTGTTGTTGGGTTTACGAAACCTTCGTGAGTATACTTCCTTCTTGTTGATATAATTATGCTCCTATTTTCAATTGTAAGACTTTTGAAGCGATTATCCAGGCAACCACCAGGGCCATCTCCCGAAGATTTGTTACTCCTTTTTCCCTGTTAGCCAATGTTTTGTGCCGTTCGTAAAGCAAGACCTCGATCTTACCTGTTTTAATTCATAAAGCTTATCAAAGTAATCTACGGTCTTTGCTTTTTTTCTGAGTTTTAATTATTACTACCCTTCCTACAAAGTCACAATTTATTGCACATTAGAGGCGAGCAAGAATGTGAGATTTGAAGAAGAAGAGCTAGAGAAAATTGGCTTTTCATTTATGAGTAAGGGAATATAAAAGTCTTGGGTATAAATGAAGAACAATGAAGGTCTGAGAGAAGAACGCTTTCTTTGACAACTTTGATCGAACAAGCTCTGGCAATCTTATATCTACTTCTTCACTTTTGTCCGAAAACTTCATCATTATGCAAAGTATTTTTTCACTGAATCTGAATTTATTGGTTTTGGTAGCTCTCGTCCATCCATTTTTGTCAGAATTAGGGCCCCTCCTGAAAATGCTTTTTTCACCACATATGGTCCATCATAATTTGGTGTCCATTTTTCTCTAAAATCATGCTAAATGGGTAGAATTTTCTTGAGCACTATGTCACCTTTATGAAATTGTCATGGGCGAACCTTTTTATTGTAAGCGTGGATCATCCTCCTTTGATAAAGTTGCCCATGGTAAAGGGCCATCATTCTCCTTTCATCAATTAGGTTTAATTGCTCATATCTAGCCCTGACCCATTCTGCTTCCTCCAATTGGGTATCCGTTAATACTATCAATGAAGGAATTTCAACTTCAATGGGTAATACGGCCTCCATACCATATACCAGAGAAAAAGGTGTTGCTTTAATAGAAGTATGGATAGAAGTTCTGTAAGCATGTAGTGCGAAAGGTAACATCTCATGCCAGTCCTTGTAAGTGACAATCATCTTTTCAATAATCCTCTTGATATTTTTATTGGCCGATTCTACTGCACCATTCATCATCGGTCGATAGGGTGCTGAATTGAGGTGCTTGATCTTGAGCTGTCAGCACAAAGTTTGCATCATTTTATTATTCAAGTTCGTGGCATTGTCTGAGATGATACGCTCTGGCAACCCATACCGACAAATGATTTCTTTCTTAATGAATTGGCATACCACCTTTTGTGTTACACTTGCATAAGACACAGCTTCTACCCATTTGGTGAAGTAGTCTATTGCCATTAGAATGAATTTGTGACCATTAGAAGCCTTGGGGGTAATTGCTTCAATGACATCAATCCCCCATATAGCGAAAGGCCAAGGAATTGCTGTTACATTAAGATGAGCAGGTGGAGCCTGGATCTTGTTAGCATATATTTGGCCTTTATGACATTTTCTTATGTGGTTGATGCAATCACTTTCTAATGTGAGCCAATAGTAGCCCACCTTCATTATTTGTTTTGCCATGGTATGACCACTAGTGTGTGCTCCACACATTCTAGCATGAACTTCTTTCATGATGTTTCGTGCCTCATGAGCATCTACACAACGAAGTAGCATCGAATCTGGGGTTTTCTTATAAAGTATGTCTAGGTTTAAAAGAAAACCCATTGACAACCTTCGTAAAAATTTCTTGTCATTTTCTGATGCTTCTGGTGGATATACTCGTTCTTGGAGGTATTTCTTGATATCATGATACCAAGGTTTCCCATCCAATTCTTCTTCTACACTCATGCAATAAGCTGGGGAATCTAGTAGTTTCATTTCAAAAACAGGAGTATGCTTAGGGTCACTTATCTTGTACGTAGCAGCTAAAGTAGCTAAGGCGTCCGGAATTTGATTATCTTCCTTTGGAAGATGATGGAAGCTTATACTGTTAAATTTTCCTGCCAAGTCTAGTATGAGCTTTTGGTAATGGATCAATTTTGGATCCCTTGTCTCCCATTCTCCATTTATTTGATATATGACCAATGCAGAATCCCCATAAACTCGGAGATCTCATACCTTCAGTCCCAGTGCCATTTGGAGTCCCATAGCACATGTCTCATATTCTACTATATTGTTGGTACAAGGAAATGTAATTTTTGCTGTAAGGGGGCACTGTTCTCCACTTGGAGAGATAAGTATAGCTCCAATCCCTTGTCCCAAAGCATTAGAGGCTCTATCGAATGCCATTTTCCATGTTTCATCATCTTCAGAGACTTCCTGTTTAATTATCATTATATCTCCATCAAGAAAGTCCATTTTCATTGGCTCATAATCATCCAACGCTCTACCAGGCAGATATTCGGCAATCGCACTTCCTTTTATGGCCTTCTGAGTGACATACTGTATGTCGTATTCAGACAACAGCATTTGCCATTTTGCGATCCTGCCTGATAAAGCGGGTTTCTCAAAGATGTACTTGATGGGATCAGTCTTGGAGATCAGCAATGTGGTATTGTTGAGCATGTAGTGTCGTAGTCGGTTTGCTACCCATGCAAGGGCATAACAAGACTTTTCTACTACTGAGTATTTTGCTTTATATGTGGTAAGCTTCTTGCTCAAGTAGTAAATTGCATGCTCTTTCTTGCCTATCTTATCGCGTTGACCCAATACGGATCCTAATGAAGAATCCTGTATTGATAAGTATAGAATCAATGGTTCTCTAGATCGGGGTGGTACTAAGACTGGTAGATTTGATAGGTATTGCTTGATTTTCTCAAATACCTCTTGGCATTCATTATTCCATTCAATCGGATTGTTCTTCTTTAGTGATTGGAAAAGAGGTTCACACTTGGACGTCAATTGTGATATGAACCTTGCTATGAAGTTGATTCTGCCCAGAAAACTTTTTACTTCTTTTAGAGTCTTCGGGGGTTGCATTTCTTGTATCGCCTTGACTTTACTTGGGTCAACTCGAATCCCATCTTTGCTTACCATGAAACCTAATAACTTTCCTGAGGAGGCTCCAAAAGTACATTTGGTAGGATTCAATTTTAGTTGATACCTGTGAAATCTATCGAATAGTTTTCTCAGTACATTTAGATGCCCCCCAGCAGTGAAAGTTTTGGCAATCATGTCATCTACATATACTTCAATTTCTTTATGCATCATGTCATGGAATAAGGAGACCATGGCTCTTTGATATGTAACACCAGCATTCTTTAACCCAAAAGACATTACATATAGTAGAAAGTACCCCAAAGGGTAATAAAAGCAGTTTTTATCATATCATCTGGATAGAGTTTGATTTGATTGTATCCAGAAAAGCCATCCATGAAAGAAAAGTAGGAGTTTCCTGCGGTATTATCCACCAACATATCAATGTGAGGAAGTGGGAAGTTATCTTTAGGGCTGGCCTCATTCAAAGGTCGGTAGTCCTGACAAACTCTTAGTTTCCCACTATCTTTCTTTTCAACTGGGACTATGTTGACAACCCATTCTATATATTCAGCGACTCCAAGGAACCCGGCATCCCATAGCTTTCGAATCTCTTCTTTTACTCTCAAGATCATATCTGGCTTTAATCTTCGTAGCTTCTATCTGACGGGCTTCGCACCAGGCTTCAATGGTATTTTGTGTAGCACTATGTCCGAGCTTAAGCTGGGCATTTCTTGGTATGACCAAGCAAATACGTCCACATATTCCTTTAATAAGTGGATTAGTTCTTCTTTCTCTTCAGGAGGAAATAGAGTGCCAATTTTAACTTCTTTTACATCCTGATTGTCTCCCAAGTTGAATGTCTCAGTTGGTTCCTGACTTGTTGCTCTTTCTTTTTCATCTCGCTCGATCATTTTTAATAACTCAGAAGATATTTGAAGATCTTCATCATTCAAGTCAGCAGTGTTTACATGATTATCAAAATTCATTTTTTCATTGTCATCAAAGAGAGTTTCAGGTCTGCATTAGCCAGAGAGAAAAAAAAAAAAAGAGAAAATGGCGAGAATGAGATGGATGCAAACTGGTGCTTTATTTATAATGTGCATAAATCACAACTTTATTGGAATGAAAAGCAATAACTAAAATGTTCACTTAAGCAAAAACTACACCCTATTGATTGAACCTTTCTTTAAGAGGTTTTTACTATTAAATTACTTTGAAAAGCTTTCGATTACAACAGGCAGTTCTATCGCCTCCCAATTGTTCAGCACATCCAGTGGGCTACAGGGTTGAACGAGCTCCTCATTTTCGGGTGAATCACTAATTATTGCCTGAATCGAAAGATATTCAAAAGACTTGTCGATGCTGATGGTCAGCGCGCCTTCATTGTCATTTTTTGGAATCAAGCCACCACTCACGAATGTTTCAGTGATGTTAGGGATATCCAGATTTGTTCCCTTTAAGGGATGCCATTTTAGTTGTGCAATCCTCTTTTCTCTTTTTTCAGCTATCGTCTTCATTTTATCTTGCCTTGTCGGTGTGAAACCTAGGCCGTATTTCCCTTCGTTTGCAGAGATTTTCAATGGCTCTGAGATTCCTTGCAAATCTTGTCCCAGACCTAACCCCGGTGAGTATCCTCCTTTCATCATGATTTTTGCGACCATGCGACTCGTTTTAGAGATGCTAGGCACGGGTTCTTCTCCATATTCACCGACATAGGTAGCATTAACAGTTTCAAAAGACCTGAAAGAGCAATTAGGCACATCTTCATTGACCTCGACATACTAAGCATCCGCAGGTCTAGATAGCAGAATGTCTTATTCAGCAAAGACTGTTATTAATTTTCCTTCAATGATGAATTTCAGTTTTTGATGTAATGAAGAGGGAATTGCTCCGGCCATATGGATCCATGGTCTTCCCAACAGACAACTATAAGAAGGGTTAATGTCTAAAACTTGGAATGTGATGTGGAAAACACAGGGGCCGATCCCTATTGGTAGCTCTATTTCTCCAACAACATCTCTCTTCGTCCCATCAAATGCTCGAACGATGATATGACTGTTGTTGAGGTATGATGGGTTTATACCAAGCTTATGTAAGGTTTCAAGTGGCATTACATTTAGAGCTGACCCATTGTCGAGAAGGACTTTAGCCATAATTCGATCTTTGTACTTAGTCAAAATATGTAAAGCCTTAGAGTGACCTCTTTCTTCTGCTGGTATCTCATCGTCAGTGAATGTGATGAGATTTTGTGCTGCGATGTTGTTGATGAGGAAGCAAAAATTATTTACAGAAATATCTTACTTAACATAGGTCTTGTTCAAGACTTTAATGAGGGTTTCTCGATGAGCGTCAGAACTTAAGAGTAGTGAGAGTATGGAAAACTTTGCTGGTAGGCGGTTTAACTGCTGCACGATACTGTACTCACTTTGCTTTATGGGTTGTGAGTGACGTTCGGTTTATCGGAAAAATCCAACCACTTTGACTCGATTAATTGTTGGACTATGCACTTCAAAGCTATGCAGTTTTCTAGACCATGGCCCACAATGCCATCATGATATGGGCAAGTTACGTTGGGGGTCATACCACCTTAGATATGGGGGTTCTAATGGTCTTGTAGGAATTGGATGGATCAGTTGACTTTCAATGAGCTTTGGATATAACTCAGTGTAAGTCATAGGAATTGGCGCAAAAATTTCTCTTTGTCTTTGTATGGGCACTGGAGGGGTCGGAATAGGTGGCCGTAATTGATTAGGCCTATTGGGAGGATAATTATTAGGCCTATTGGTAGGATAGGATAGGCGAGGCCCAGTAGCCACAGTACCCATGAGGGGAATCCCTCTTTCGCGTCCTATTTGTTGTACTTCCTCATTCTTTCTTCTGGATGGTCCTCCTCTTTTCATGGAATCATTAAAGGATTCAGTGATCTTCCTGGTCTTAATCCCATGCTCAATTCTTTCTCCAGATATGACAATGTCTGAGAAATTGGTTGCCGAATTGCCAATAAGTTTGTCGTAGTAAGGGTACTTCAGTGTCTGGACAAATAAAGTTACCATTTCTCTCTCCATCATGGGTGGCTGAACTTGTGCGGCTAAGTCCCTCCATCTTTGAGCATATTCCTTGAAGGTTTCTTGCTTTTTCTTTTCCATATTCTAGAGAGTTTGGCGATCCGGGGCCAGGTCCATAACATGTTTGTAGTTATTGATGAAAGCCTGAGCAAGGTCATTCCATGTTTTAATGTTTCTTGGTCCTTGACTTAGATACCACTATAGTGCTGATTTTGTAAGACTTTCTTGGAAAAGTGCTATCCACATATTCTCGTCATTTGTGAGTGGTTGTAGCTTTCTTAGAAAAAGTGTTATATGAGTGACAGGGCAACTTGTCCCATCGTATTTTACAAACTCTGGCGCCTTAAAGTCCGAGGGAATCACAACATCTGGTACCAAGCAGAGATCATCCATCGAGAGAGATCCAAATACAGTGCTTCCTTCAATGGCCCGAAGCCTTTTCTCTATTGTCTCGAGCTTTTGAGATTCTCCTTCTTCCTTTGATAGTGTCTTCTTCTCCTCATAGGCAGTATTTTGTTTCAGGTGAATACTAGCGGACGGACCTGATTCCTGAAAAATATTTTCCTGAACTGAGATCCGTTGTGGGGTGAATCCCGGGGGATAAGTGGGATCTTGTGGCTCTTTGACGGGGACTTGGGTTGCTTTCCCCTTGATTAGCTTCATTAATTGTTTCATTTGCTCGGCCATGCTTTCTATCTTGGACTCAATATCTGTGAGACGTCCTTCGGTTTGCTCTGCCATAAGTCTTGTTTGGAGCCGAGTTGAATATCGATGTTGAGTGCCAATTTTGCTCTTTACATTTTTTTTAAAAGTGGAATTTATTAGGCCTTGTATTATTAATTTAATGCATGCATGTATGAATGTTATAGGTACCCGGTGAAAGAAGAACTACGATGGAAATTCTTGATTACATTCTCAAGAGAATTGTTTAGACTGCTTTTATTAAATAAAATGTCTCAAAAGAAACGGCCCAAGGTACAACATTGTTTCCTAGCCTTAGTGATGAACTCCATCATTTTTTGAATGGTTGATGATGAAGTAGGGCAGCTCAGTTTCTCCAATTCTCTGGCTTCTTCACTCATTTGTTGGGCTTGCTGAGTGACTTTTCTAACTTCAGCCAAAAACACTTCCACTTGATGCTGAGAAAGCCTGTATTGATCTTCCCAGTAACTTGCTCTCATCTCTCTTTGATCGGTTTCTTCAACTAATTGAGAGATGACTTGTTTTTTATATTCAATTTTTTCTTCCAGGTGTTGTGTTTTATGATTGAGCTGTTGCACATCGATAAGCATTCTTTTGTCCTTCTCTTTCTCTTCCTCTAACTCTTTCTTGAGTTCTCTTTTTGCCAACTTTCTGGGAGCATCAACGGGGAGCACTATTCCTTCTTTTCGATTGTTTCTCCATTCGCAGTATGTAGTGGGAGAAAGAATAGGGCCAGACTTCAATATAAAAAGCCTTTTCCATGCAATTGAGATACCCATTGCAAACTTGTTCGCCATTGGATCTTCATGTGAGAATTCCAGTTTACTTAGATTATGAGTCATGGGTATAAATTGCATGGACCCAAATTATTTCCGTACTTGGGCCGGGGCATAACTTGTTCCTCCCCATATGCCAAGAAGAGGAATCCATGGGCAACTGCCACAACGATAGATGACACGGGTAGAGGTGGACCAAGGGGCTCTCCATTCAATTTGCAGCTCGGTGATGTTCTTAAAGTAGTCGATCCATCCTTCCTTACTGTCATGATGAATGGATTCACTTTTCACAAAGGCTTCGATTGGAATAAAGTCCTTCGAAAAGCGATTCCCAAAATTCTTTCTATCACATGAAAGGTGGCTCTTAATCCATATGGTGAGCAGGTGAGAACATCCAATAAATTTGCCTCCGCTTTGGCGACAAAAATTTAATGACCTAATGGTCTCGGCAAGAATAGCTGGAGTTGGATTCACTTGAGCCTTGCAGATTTGCTCGAACAGTGAGATAACTTCTCCTTCAATGAATCCAATGATCCTAGGAAAGATCACCAAGCCATATATCGCCAAATAAAAAATCTTATGTCTTTGGTCCTTTTGTGGGAGAGTGTGGATCATTTGCTTCAAGTCATTCCAACTAATGTATCTACGATGCCCCTTTGTCGAGAATTTGGATTGAAGAACGGAAGCTGGCATATCCAACAGTTTAGCCAAAGCCCCATGAGGCTCAATTCTCCTATCATGATGGTAAGTCTCCATTGGGTAATCAGATGGCCAACCCAGGAGGTTGTTGTATTCTTCTATGGTGGGGACAAGATCCATCTTGTTGAAGGAGAAACACCAATAGTGTGGATCCCAGTACTGTATCAGTGCGTGGATGAGTGACGTATCAACAGTAATCTTGAGCAGGCAAGCAATATGGCCGTATGCGGATGTAAACGCTTCTCGATCTGAAAAGCTCCAACCACCCCATACTCTTGATAGTTTGGTTACGTCATTCTGATCCACACGGACCGATACTTGGTCTTTAAGTTGCACATGGCAATGTGGTGTTAGAGAATCTCCATGAAGCTTTTGGGCCATTTCAGAGAATTCTATGGCTTTCGGTTAAGTCTCCACTATTGTGGTATTCCAAGATTCATCAACGGCTGTGGGAAGGTATTCAAGAATGTCCATAGTAATAATTCCTTCACCGAGTACTTAACCTAATGAATGATATGAATGTGCAAAAAAAGAAATGAACAAGGAAAGACAGAGTCAGTAAAAAGTAATACACAGAATTATAAACTTCGCAATATAAGCAAATGAATAAAAATTCATGCCTATGGTGATTGGAACCAAAACATAGGAATCTTATGATTGGTTCTATGGTAGAGTGGGGAGTTCTATATGCATAAGGTGGTTTATCAAAAAGGCCAAGGGTAGTTCCCGAATCCCATCACTAAATTATAGTAACAGCCCAATTCCTTACCCACAAGGGTTTATGTAAGGAAAAGATTAATTCGGGTCATAGCTTTTCATGGACCCATGCAGAGACTATCCGTCTCAGGAAGCAATACACTACTTCGCTACTTGAAACCGATGAAGGCTTGGAGACCATAGTCTCACAAGGACAACAACACCAATTCCGCTTTGAAAGAACGTGGTCGAATTGAGGAAGCTCGGGTATAAAGCTTCATGTCGTGAATACATAATGCATGTTTACAATAAGTAAATACAGCACATGAATCCACATAAAAATAAGCAAAGCAAAACAAAACAAATCAACTTTTAGGCTCGACTCATGACTAGTATGTCCCCAGTGGAGTCGTCAAGCTGTGGCAATGTGGGGGTTTTGGGAGTCGCCACCAATCGGTTTCACTTAGGTCGATTGGACACCTAAAAAATGGTCTACGAGAGTTCGAGGGTTCGAGAGTACGGTTATGTTAAAATAACTCTATTTTAACGTCCAAAATTGGTACCTTAGTTGATTTAATTTTGTTTTGCTTGCTTTTAAATAATTTCAGTTAATTTTCAAAACCAGAAATTTTAACTGAATCATCCAGATGTGGGTTTTTTTTTAAAATTAATATGGACTTCAAAATCTTGGTAATTAATTTGTATAATTTTCTTATAATAAATTTGATATTTCCGAACCATGGATTCTATCGAAGCACCCGGATACGGAATTTAATAATTTTTTTTAATATTATTAAATATTTTAATTAATTATTAATCCATATCATAAATTCTGTCGAATTATCCGAATATGGATTTTTTTATCTTGGTACTTAATTTTATTTATTTTCATTAAAAAATTGATATTTTCCAACCCATGGATCTTATCGAATCACCAGGATATGGAATTTAATAAAAATTTTAATTTTTAATTTATTGTTAATTAGTTAATTAATTATTAATTTTTTTTGTCACAAATTTTTTACTGAATATGGATTTTTAATGATCTTAATATTATTTTCCTTTTTATTATTTTTTTAAAAATTTTATTTTCATTTTCATTTTTTTTAAAAGAGAATTTTTTGAAGTTATTACCTAATCCATAGGTCTAAAAAAATTATTTAAAACCATTAATTTTTATTGGATCATCTGGTTATGAATTTTTTTTATAAAAAAAAATTTATTTTTGATAAAAGGAATAAAAGGTTAGATTTTATTACTTAAAGGAAATAAAAAAAATAAATATTTTAATATTCCAAATAGTGTTTAAAATGACAAAAAAAAAATAAAGGACGGGGTGCTTGGTTGTAATAAAAAAATAAGGAAGTAAGATGGGCTTTTGGCCAATCATAAAAGAATGGTAAATAAAATAAAATAAGTAAGGTTAATCATTCACATAAAGAAAGAAAAAAAATACAGCGCAAAAAATTAAATAAATAAATAAATAAAAAATAAAAGTGGGGCGCTTAATCATCTACGTAAAAATAAAGTACAGAAAAAGTAAATAAATAAAGAAATAAGTAAAGTGTAGAAAGTAAATAAATAAAGTGCATAAAAATAAATAAATAGAGAAAGTGGGGCGCTTGGCCGTCCACGCAAAAATAAAGTGCAGAAAAATAAATAAATAAATAAATAAAATATAGAAAAATAAATAAATAAAGAAAGTGGGGCGCTTGGTCATCCACGTAAAAAAAAAAAAGAAGATAAAGTGCATAAAGTAAATAAATAAAGAAAAGTAAATCAATAAAGAAAGCGGGGCGTTTAGCCATCCACATAAAAAATAAAAGTACATAAAGTAAATAAATGCATAAAAGTAATTAAATAAAGAAAGTGGGGCGTTTAGTCATCCACGTAAAAAAATAAAAGTACATAAAGTAAATAAATGCATAAATGTAATTAAATAAATAAAGTGGGGCGTTTAGCAACCCACGTAAAAAAAATAAAAGTGCATAAAGTAAATAAATGCATAAAAGTAATTAAATAAAGAAAGTGGGGCGTTTAGCGACCCACGTAAAAAAAAAAGTGCATAAAGTAAATAAATGCATAAAAGTAATTAAATAAAGAAAGTAGGGCGTTTAGCCACCCACGTAAAAAAAATAAAAGTGCATAAAGTAAATAAATGCATAAAAGTAATTAAATAAAGAAAGTGGGGCGTTTAGCCGTCCACGTAAAAAAAATAAATTGCGTAAATAAATAAATGTAAATAAAATGACAATAAATAAATAAAAGAAATAAATAAAAAATGTGGGGCTTTTGGCCATCCACATAAAAAGTAGGAGGTATAACCTTCCATAAAAGAAAAATAACAAGAAACAAGAAAAAGAAAAAAAGAAAAGAAAAAGAAAGTTGTTGTTAGTAATTAGTTCTGCAAATAAAAAGAAGTTAGTGACTTATGTGGATGAATATGAGAAGCAGAAGGGTTAAAAAGGGGTTATACCCAAGGAGAAAGAAATTAAAATCCAGCGGCTGAGTCTTTTTTTTTTTTTTGAAGTGGTTTTTGCTCCAATTCTTGAATTCCGGAGGCTATGGGAGTCTAAACGCGGTGGCGCTTGGCGGCAGCGGCTAGGGCGGTTCCAGGGAGGAGGAGGAGGGTGGCCGGCTAGAGGATAATGGAAAAAAAAATGAGAAAAGGACGAGTTGTCCGGCAGCAGGGAATAGGAAAAGAAGTTTAAAATTTTTCTGGGTAAGGAAAGAGTTGCCAGGGACTATGGCTATAGTTTTTCCCTTTTTTAATTAAGAGCTCAAATCTTGCTAATTTTCGTGTCTTTCTTTGCAAGTTTGGACCTCTATTTATAGGGGGAGGAGCATTGGATTCCTTTGATTTAAAACAATTCGAAATTTAATTAAAAACAGATTTGTCTCAAAATTTGGTCAAAATTACAGTTTTAGTCCTTTACGTCTCTTTAACCACTGGTCTGGTCCCAGATTTTTCACGAAATTACTGGTTGGCCCAAATTTGTCTGTTCTGTCAATTTCGCCCAAAATCTATTTTCCTCTGCCTTCAATCATAATTGTTGTAATCTACCGGCCTCGATCCCCGGTGATACGTCCGGATAGTCTAGCAATGTTTTTCTCAAATGTTTTACAAAGGTTTTCAAATNTGGATACAACCCACGTTCCTAACGAGACGTATGTCCCACAACAAATACCTCGTGAAGAACTACAACGACTGATCCCTGCCTCTTGGATATCTGCATATGAATCTCTCCACCAGCAGACGGAGCCAGTTCAGTCTAAGAAGCCCATCTTCCTTGATAGAGGAAATGGCCAGACGGAAATCTTCTTTCAGGAGGAAGAACCGTCAGAAGATACTGATGTCTTCTCTACACCAGCTGTACTCACCTTCATCCGAGAGCCCACGGAGTACCTCAATATACCGATTGAGTCTTTTGACTCTCTAGGTAATCCAGTCTACTCCTTTGCGGATAAAAAGGGTCACAAATACTTTGACGTTTGTGACTGCCCAGACTGTTACCAGTCTCCATATGATGATGAAGAAACTACCAAGAAGATGAAGAAGAAAAAGAAAAAGTCTTCTCAACATCTTCTCCAACAACGCTACCACGAAGGTGATCCCGCAGTTGGATTACTTGGTGAACCCTCTGGCAAGTATGACTATTACGTCCTCTACTCCCAGAAGGAGCCAACTATGGATGACATCTTTCCCACTTCTGCTGAACCGTTCGAACTTCCACCTCCATCACCAGAAGTAAAGATGCCATGCCATCCCTACTATAAGAAGGCTATTAAGCAACTCAGGAAGGAACAACCTCGTTCGTTTGTTCCTGAGGTAAACGTCTTTGAACATGCTCCTGAAGATTTTCCCCCATTAGCATTTAATGATCCTTCTACATCGACAAAGCATACCTGGAAGGTTCCTCAACCTTCAACCGTTGATTCAGAAGGA
>KK900686.1:3703-95220 GCA_000696445.1 Aquilaria agallochum
GAGGCAGATCCCGAAGGCTCTGAGCTGATGGAAAGTTTCCTTTAGATCTGCGACGTGGTCGCTCGGCGGTTTGCTTTTGACTATCATGTCGTCCACATATACTTCCATGTTTCTCCCTATTTGGTCGTTGAAAACGTTGCTCATCAATCTCTGGTAGGTGGCTCCTACGTTTTTGAGCCCGAAGGGCATCCTGATGTAGCAGTATGTTCCTCCCTCGGTGATGAAGGCAGTTTTTTCTTCATCTTCAGGGTCCATCCTTATTTGATAATACCCACTAAAGGCATCAGTAGTTGAGTCTACCAATTGGTCTATCGGTGGGAGAGGGTATGAATCTTTCGGGCAAGCATCGTTCAAGTTTCTAAAGTCGTTGCACATCCGGAGTTTGGTGCTTACTTCTTTTGTGGCAACTACCACATTACTTAACCATTCAGGGTATTTGACCTCCCTGATGACATCGACTTCTAACAGTCGTTGGACTTCGGTTTTGATGAAGTTACTTTTATGAACTGAGATGCCTCGCTTCTTTTGCCGGACAGGCTTTGCTTCCAGACTTACTTTGAGGCTATGTTGAATTATGTCAGGGTTTACCCCTGGCATGTCTTTCGGCGAGTAAGCAAACAGATCTTTATTTGTTAGTAGGAAAGATACAAGTTTTTCTTTGTCACCTTCGGCCAAGTTTTTCCCTATTCGGGTATTTTGGCCTGGGATGAGTTCTACTTCTTCCATTTCCGCCTTCGCGGGATTCTTTGCCTCGCCCTTTCTTGGTGCTTTTGCTTCCACAGCTTGTGCGAAGTTGTTTGCTGGAGCCTTTCGTGTTTTGACGAACACCTTCCTTACTTCGCCTTGATCTGTGAAGATTTCCGCATCTCCATCCTTGGCAGCGAAAGTGACGGTTAAGTACTTGACATCAGGGCAAATGTGCAGGTTTCCCTTTGTCTGTCTTCCAAGGATGGCGTTGTACGATGAAGGGACATCCATAACGATGAACCTTGCCATTGTGGAGGTGTACAACTCTGCTGTCCCAATCACCGAAGTCCCTTTCAACATCAAAGGGAGATCGATCCATCCGAGGACGGGTAGTTCGGACGGACCTACCCTGAAGGTAGGCGAGGTGACGGGCTTGAGGTCGCTGTTAGATACACCCAACCTCGGCAGCAAGTGCGAAAACAGGACGTCGGCATTTAATCCATCGTCAAGCAGCACTCTCTTGATGTCCCAGTTTCATATTCTCGCCATGATCAATAATGGGTCGTCATGGGGAAAAATGACGGCGGAACCATCCTTCCGGGTCATCTTTTTTGTTGGACTTTGATACTCCATGACTACTATTTCTCTGGCCTTCCTCTTTCTTTCCGAGGATGGCAGTCCCGTCGTAATTGTTTGTATGATTCCCGCTGGAGGTGGGGGGCGCTTTTTCGGACTTCAGTTTCTCCACCTGTCGGAGTCATAGTCCTCATCTTCTGCCTTTCCTTCCTCCTCTTTTCTCCCTTTCGGGGAAGGCATGCGCAGATAACGCCGAAGTTGGCCCTGTTTTATCAGCGACTCTATATACTTTTTCAATTGGAAGCAGTCTTCGGTGTCGTGGCCGTGGTCGCGATGAAACTGGCAGAACTTCTTCATATTCTTTCTGTTGTCGGCGGTCATGGCTCGTGGCCGCTGAACCTGAGTTCCCTGCCTTTCCATTGTCATGAGGATGTTGGTCCTCGTGGTGTTCAGGGGTGTGAAAATAGGGAGTTTCCTTCCTCGCGTTCTCTGAGGTCTGCCTGCCTGTTCGGTGGGATACCGGGTTTGCTGGCTGGACCCTTCGGCCCGGGTGTGATCGGACTTTGGTCCGCCCATTCTCAGCTCTTCGGCCGTCATGTGCTGTTCGGCCCTTCGGTAAAATTCACCCAGGGTGTCCGGGGGGTCCTTGGAGAACTCGTAGAACAGTTGTGAGTCCCTCTGAAGGCCCCGTGTCATCGCGAGGATGCGTATTTCGGGCCAAAAATCTGGGACACTCAAGGCCTCTCTGTTGAATCTCTCGACGTAGTCGCGAATGGTCTCTCCATTTTTTTGCGCTATGTCGAACATCTGGACCGGCATCTTCGCCGTTGGCCGAATTCCGATAAACTGCTGTGTGAAGGCTGTGGATAACTCCTGGAACTTCGTGATGGTCCCTGGAGCCAATGAATTATACTAGGCCATTGCTGGCCCCGTGAGAGTGACTTCAAAACATTTGCACAAGGTAGCATCGTCGGCACTGTGCATCATCATGCTGCGTCTGTACTTAGTCAGATGGGCCTGTGGATCGGTACGGCCATCATAAGTTTCCAGCCAAGATACTTTGAAGTCACCTGGCATGGCTGCCTCAACCACATCTTGGGTGAATGGGGACTCATCTCCACAAAAGGTTCCAGACAGCCTGGCCCAGACGGGTTTGCGGGCCACCTGCTTCTCCACTCTATCCAACCTTGCCAGTATCTTCTCCATAAGGATTATGGCGCTATGTTCTTCTTCTAGGAGGGGAGATTGTCGGTGTCTCTTCGGAGAATGAGTTCGGCGCTGAGGTGATGGGGGCCTCGCCTCAGGTGACTGGCTTCTCCTGTGTGTGATTTTGGGTCGTCTTGACCCTATTTGTCCTGCGAGCCGCACCCCGAGGGGCATGTTTTCCGTTGAAGACTCCTTTCGTGGGTCTCCACTTCCAGAACTACGATGGGTCGGTTTGGGACTCTTCTCCCGAGGGTGTGCCGGCGAAGACGGCCGTTGGGCTTGTGCATGTTGCGGCCACCTCCGGTCTATCTGTTGNACACAGCCGCCCTTCTTCGGGAGTTATGCTCATGCTTTTGGGGGGTTCCCTTGTTCGGAGGTTCCACCGTCAGGGAGATTCCCTTCTGTTTGCGACAGCTCATCCGAAGGTGATCCGTTTGGTCCCCCGAGGGAGCCGACATCATCCTTGCGATCCCTGGCGTTTTTGCTGAAGTTCCAAGTTTGGGGTGCTTGGCTTCGTTTCTTCCGAGGTCAGTGATGGTGCCTCGTTTGGGTGACGCCAGGCTTCCTGATCAGACTTTCGGCAGGAAGTACGCACTGGGAGAGGAGATAGTCCTTCGGCTATCAGGCATAGGACAATTCATCCAAGAGGTGTGAAAACGGCCAGAGACACGCCAGCACCTAAAGACTGCCTTCGAAGAGGATAACCTCGAAAAGATTGCACCGAGCCACTCCAAACAACACACGGAGATGTGAAGTTCTGCGTGATAGTAGAGGACTACTTCACTGAGTGGGGTAAGGCAGAACTCCTAGTAACCATGCCGGCAAAAGGTGCACAAAAAGTTCGTCTGGAAGAACATAATATGCTGATTTGGCATAACGACGGTGATACTGGCCAATAATGATTTCCAGTCTATGAACAAGGGATTTCAAGAATTCGTCATCGACGTTGGAATAAAAAGGCACTTCGGCCCACTAGCTCATCCCCCAAGCAACAGATAAGCAGAGTTGCCAAAAGAGCTATAAAAGAGGGACTATAAGTGATGCAAAGGGAAAGTGGCTAGGAGAACTTCCTACTGTACCAAGGAGTTATCAGACAACTCCTCGAGGGACTAAGGGGGAAACACCTTTCTCACTTATCCCCAGTACAGAAAGCCATCATCCATTCGAAGTAGTTCGGCCAGCATACAGATGTTTGACGAAAAGAGGAAATGACCTCAGGTTGAGAGTTAGCCTCAACTTAGTGGTCAAACACTAAGAAGCGGCTGAGCTCGAAAGAAGAGCCTTCTCGGCAAAAGGTGGCCATAAGTGCAAACCTGCATGATAGGCCAAAAGGAACAAGGAAAAAGAGACCTAGCCCCCGAAAGGCTGAATTAGAACCTCGAAAACCGTCCTATGGGGTACTTCGGCCAAACTGGAAAGGGCCTTATTGGGTCCTAAACGAGGTCCGAATGGGAGCATACAAGCTTGGCAACACCGAAGGGAGAAAAACTGAAAAAGTACAAGGCATTTGGGTGCTTTAAAGAAATTCTATACTTAGAATTTCTAGACAAGAAATGGTGCAAGCCAGAAATTTGTCTAAGTACAGAAAGTTTTCCCCTATATGAGAATGTTCGCCGAACAAAGCTGAAGCATAGACTCCCGAAAGTCTCCTGTTCCTTCTGAAGTTAGTTGGGTTATATGCCCAAAAGAGGGCAAGTCTACCGAACACGGCCAACAAAGGGCAGGCTAAAATTTGCCTAAAAGGAACTTCGCTTACTACGAAAGTTCGCCCGAAGGATGGTCGATGAAACAAGCAAAGAAGTACCGAAGTCCCTTGACCGAAAGTGGCCGGGACAATTGGGAAACAAAAATTACTCAAAAAGACTTAGCTAAAATCATGAAGGAAAATCCATTGAAGAAGGCCTTGATACAAGAAGAAAAGTACAAAGAAGAAGAAGGCAAAGGTCCTAGAATATCTAAGGGACCCTGGCGTCATGGGAAGCTTCGGCTCCTGATTCTTTCGCCGCCGCCTTCGGTACGGGAGGAAAAAATGGCAAGTTGAGGAACTCGACTCTCGACCAAGCCCACCGAGGCCCCCCGGGAATATCCAGGGCAGCCAGAAAGGAAGGATCGAGGTCTGGATACTTCTTCAGAAACTAATGACGAGCTAGGTAGAAGCCGTCCTGAAAAGCAACCTTGGACGTCTAGACGGCTTTGTCTTTTTCAACGTCCAACTCGTCCGCCTCATGCTAAAGATCCGAAACCTCCTTCTGAAGGTCAGAAATCTCCTTCTCGAGCTCCTCGGTTTTCTTCTTCTTCTTTGAACCCTCCTTCAGCAAGTCGACCTTGGCTTGGAGTTTAGCATTTTCAGCCATCGCCTTCGCCAGAAGGGCAGACTCCCTTTTTTTTTCCTTTTGAAGGGTCTCGTTGGACGAAGTCAGGCTGATTAATTTGTCGCCAAGGTCAGACATCTTCTTGGAAAAATCCTTCAAGAGCTCATCTTGGCCCTTCAAGAACTGCTCCCGAAGACCGGCAATCTTCTCCTTGCATATTTGGCTCAACTTGGTGTTCGTCACCACCGAGTTGGCACAAAAGAGTTTGGCCTTCTCCAATTTGTCTTCGGCCCAAGCTCAGACCGAAGACTGCTTTGCTGCCCAAGCTCGGAAGTATCCACTATACCCCAAAAGGTGCAAAAATAAAAAATAGAGAGAGAGAAGGTACTTAGCGAAATTTGCACAAGGAAAGCCAAAACACTTAGACTAAAAGTGGGAGGAAAAGTAAAGAGCCTGAAGGACTACCTGAGCAGCATGCTCGGAAACTCTAGCGGTAAGGGCATCCTCAGAGGCACACTCCTCAGTGACTGCCTTGAAGGATGCCTAAGTAAGCACGCCCCTCGCCATCTCCCGCCAGTCCTCGGAGAACAGGTTCATGTCCTCCGTGAAAGACCAGAACGGCTCCTTCGGAACTTTGTCCTTCCGGACATGAGAATCCCGAAGAGCTCGCCTTCGGGCGTGCTCAACCATCCAAGCTGAGGGCGCCAAATCCTCTGCAAAAAGAAACATACATCTCATCAGGTAAAAATTCCTTGCTTATGAAATATGTAAGATTGCAGGAGAAAAAGGACAAACCTGGCGCGACCTCAGCAACATCGTCATCAGAGTCCCAGACTTCCTCCACGTCGGTAGGAATATGTTTACCCTTGGCCCTTCGGCGCTTTTCTAAATCTTCAGCAGAAAGATCCGCCAAAGAGCCCAACAAATCCGCCGACATGGCGGGACTCGGAGGGGCAAGAACGGAGACCACCCCGGCAAGAACCTCGCCGGGCGTTTCAGGCTGGGAAAAAGTTGCAACCTCGGTCGAAGTCGCAGTGACATCGCTAGCCTTAGTGGAAGTAGCAATAACATCGCCGACCTCCGAAACGTCCTCCGAGAAGGGAAGAGGGGTGTCCTTCTTGGCCTTCTTGGCCGAAGATGGTCTTCCCCCAGAAGTCTTGCGGTTCTTCTTCGCTTGTGCTCCATTCTCGGCCTGACCAAGGAAGAGAGACCTGTAATAGGCGGCAGACTCGTCGCCCATCCCTGAAAAAAAGGGAAAACATCAGTGTGAATCCACAGGCACTTATGCTGAAAATTTTTGAAAGAAACTCACTTTTAAAAAAGGCTTCGTAAGTAAGCTCGCTCCGAAGGAGCTTCACCAGCCAAGAGTTCTTCCCTTCGATAGCAGGAGCTGGCATGCCAAGATCCGTCTTATGCTCTGTAACACCCCCAGCTCCCGAAGGACATCCTCGGTCATGAGTTTCCACATGATCGGGAAAGGGTGGAGAGAGCGTGGAGGGACCTCAGCATCCCAGTCGGCGACAGCACGGATTCGTCTGTCAAAGTCCCCAAACCTAGCTGCCAACTCGGGAGTTAGCAACTTCCTAGGATCCATGACATCCGCCTCCAGCTTTCCCTGAGCCCACTTAGTCGGGACGTTTGACCAGGCCTCCGCCACCCTCAGGAAGAAGAACATTCTTTGCCACCCTCGCCAGTTATCCTTGGTAGCGAAGGTAAACATAAATTTCTTGCTCCCAAATCGCCGAGGCAGCATGAAATAAAAGCCACCCTTTGGAACCGTATAGAGCTTATAAGACTGCATGAACAGGGTGAAATGGGGTTCTACCCCTAAGATCCCGCACATGCAGATAAAATCATTGAAATAGCAGTATGAGTTGGGAGGAAGCTAATTCACGGCTATGCCATGAAATTGGCAAAAGTCACAAATCATCTTCGCTGGAAGAAACCGAAGTTCGGCCTTCAGTTGGGCTCAGAAAATGGTAACCTCGTCACCTCAATTCATAAAGCTAAACTGGCCAAGGCGACGTAACCTTGTGATGGCATATGAGGGAAGGAAAAATTTGGTCTTCCACTTTTCTAATTTTTCAGGAGTGGTGCAACAAGGGTGAGACATAAGAGGTTGCTAGCTCTCGGGAATAGGCATGGTTGACCGAAAAACAACTTCAAAAAAAGGGAAAAACGATTTTGAAAAGAGGAAAAATGACTTCGGGAAAGGAAAAGAAAAGCAAAAACCAAAGGAACTCTAGAAATCAGAACCCACCAAAAGTCTTGCCGAAGTCTAGGTTTGAGGACGCTATCGTGAAAGATCGCCGGAAATCACTCCGCCGCTAAGACCGCCGCAAAAAAGGAAGAAAAAGCAAGAGCAAAGCGAGAGCAAAGAAAATGAAGAGTATGACGGAAGGAAGGCTTATATAGATCGAGGAATGGCAGCCAAAAGGGCGTCATAATTGCTGTGCAAAGGCGAAACATCGGCATAATTGCCTCTCGCACGTGAAAAGGCGTGCCCATCCCAGCTGATGACTGCCACGTGTCACCCGTCACGAGAAACTAGGACACATTTTCTGACATCCGGAAAACCCGGGCACATTGCTCGAGATTGACATGCCTAGTTTCAAGACGCGTCGATCCACTAAACTATGGCGGGAAAAGTGAACAAGTTGGGAATCTCGAGAACACCGAAGGGCGGACAGCTGACACCTGTCCGAACAAGGCTTATCACCTAGGTGGCGAAGTGCCTTACCGGCCGATGTCGTACCCCGAGTGTAAATCCATAAGGTCCGGGGTTCAAGGCTTCGTGCCGCCCTGTTCGACCGAAAATGGACATACTACTACGTGGGCCTCCGGGAGTCCACGAGGTTGTCCTGTCAAAACTGCCAATTGAGCGATAGACGGACACTAGAAGAAGCTACTTGCCGAAGTCTCAACTTCGACTTTTCAAGGGGGGCATGTCATAGCCGAAGCGCTATCACCCTGATCACCCACTGACCATGGGAAAGAGAGAGCCAGACACCTGAGGCATACGACCTCGGAAAGGACTCTGGAGTGAAGGAAATCATATACTTAAGGCACACGGCCTCGGTAGCTCACCAATTCCAACTTCAGGAGCCAGCGCAGTGCCTCCTTCGAGAAGGCGACCGAACCAGCTTCGAGGGAGAAGGACCAATCACCCTCCGAGGGAGAAAGGCCCCCGAAGACGGAGACGCCGAAGTTCCAGCCTGACTCAGGAAAAAGGCTCCTCACCCCGAAGTGAGACATCAACCAAAGGAACCTCGGTTGTACGGCAATAGTTATCAAGGAGTCTCTGACACTCCGATCACATACGTCTCCGACACGCCACCTTCAGACACGCTCTGACACGCCGACGTAGTCTAATGTCCTGTCAGGAAGGGCTACAGCTCGCGGCCCGAGAAGCTTGTAGGTGGCTAGGGGCCCCTGCGCATAAAAATACGAACACCATCCGACCATAGACGTGCCGAACATGTGTCACCATCTGAAGGGTCCACCCCTTTTCTTTTATACAAGGGAAATGATGGCAGGGAAGGGGATTCTCCGAAAAGGGGACTCTCCGAAAAATAGAGGAGGCTCTCCTCTCTTCGCCTGAAAACTCACCCTTCAGCCTTCAGAGAGACAAGCCAGGCAAGCGTCTCTTGTGCTTATTGCTACGTCTCTCTCTCTCTCTCTCTCTAAGCACTGACTTGGGCGTCAAAGGTTCCCCCCGGAAAACCACCCCGGGGGCCTCCTAACCCCTATTTTCTGAGTGTTTCAGCTAGGTCTCCCTGAGGAACCACTGTTCTAGACTCTCCCTCGCACCGGAGGTACCTCCTGTCACCAGCCTGCCAAGGGGCCAAGAAGCTGTTGGCCATCACTTAAGGTGATCCACCCTGGACGCCTTACTTCTGGACTAACCCGCACTTCCAGGACCCCCTGTTGCCCTCACCACTGCACACAGTGGAGATGCCGGTCCGCATGACCCAGCGGCATCACCTAGAGTTCTCATCTGCCAAGCAAGTTCACAAAGAACCCGAAAGAGAGTGCTATTGATAACTTAATGTCTTGGAAGTACATAAGATGGCCTATTTATATTGTTTAGGCCATATCACACAAAAACCCTAGCTAACACATAGTTAATCCCTAGGTAGGTGGAGTTCCTAGTCCTAACCAGAGTAGTAGGCTTCCTGGGTCAAACTTAGGACACTCGAAAGGGGTGCCTTATGTCCTTTTTACATGTTCTTTGTCACACAATGTACAAACTTGCTAGGCCCGATGATAATGACATTAAAGCTACGTAATACATATGATAGTAACCAAAGGGCATGGATGAATGTTTAAGACTATCGGAGGTTCTTGGGTGCATGTGCCCGGGCTTATATTCGAGTGTGGGCTAAAGACACTTAGTGCACATGGGCCTTGTGCCTTGAGTACTATCAACTATTTTTCTTGCTTCCTCTTCCTGAGCTTGCTCCAACAGCCTTGTCTGTCCTAAGCCTCATAAACCTCTTGCCCTTAGCACAGCTTTCATATAAGCCCTTGGAGCATCCCTTTTAGCTCCTTACTGTAATCCCTCATCATAGGTCCCATGAGTATCTTCAAGGGGTCTTGAGGTTCCTTGGAAGTTTGATTCCTATCACCCCTGGTCTTGCTCAATATTGTTTTCATAAAAATACTCACATGTATTAAAAGTCTCTAATTTGATAATTTGAGACACATTATCTTGCTACTGATACAAGTAATCATATGACATCCCTTTATGAACATAATGCATATCTTATGCTCATAGGTTGTGAACCAAGCTTTAATGTTATATGATAATAAAATTAAGTATCATTATTAAGAACCTCTATTATTAATTTTGTTGGCCCAAAAACAACCAAGAGAGGGGTGAATTGGTTTCTTTAAAAAAACTTTGGCAAAATCAAATTTGTGACCAAAATCACTCAACCAAATATCAATACTAAGCTAAGCAACTATGAGCAAAATATAAAGAGACATAAAGAAAAGTACACCCAGATTTATAGAGGTTCAACTTTACCAATCAGAGTCTATGTTCTGCCTTAATGTGTTGCCTACTTGAGAGTTTTTTCATTATCTTTCAAAGCTTACAATGGTGGTTCCTTCAAGGTTCACACCTAACAAATTTCTAGTTCTCTTAAAGTTTAATTAGAAAACCATTCCCTAGTTTTCTTCAAGGCTCACAAGAAACCATTCTCTTTAGTTTTCTTCAAGGCTCACTAGAAACCATTCTTTTTAGCTTTCTTCAAGGCTCACTAGAAGCCATTATGTCACATATGAGATTTTAAAAAAGAAAGTATTTGCAAGGTTGCAAGATCACATAATAGCATTCTTTGTTGGATATTCAAGTGAAAATACAAGAACACTAATGAATTTCTCAAGGGACGCTATTTATCTTAGATTTGATGATGTTTCTTTACGTGTATTGCCTAGTGATGTTTCCCAAGGTGTTTTTTTTAATGTATTTATGGCCTTTTGGGTCCATTTGAACATTAAGGACTGTTGGGGAGGCTTTGGAGATGTTGGGGACCATTAGAGCCTTTGAAGATCAAATTGCAAATAGCTAGCCATTGTTTTGTCTTTTAGCGTAGGATCTTACAATTTCCAATAGGCTAAAAATTTTCAACCGGTTGTTTTTGACTTCTAAGAAGAAACATCCTCTCGAGTTAAATAAATTGCTTCAATTTCAACATGTTGGTTATTTTCAGATTGTTGTTTTTGCTTCCCTTGCACCTAAACTTTTAACAACTTGAAGATTTTCACTTTTGAACTTATTTAGGGATGTTAAACACCATCCAAGAATATGTAAATTTGTCTAATTACCTTGTAAACTAAAATAAACATATTAAACCTTCATAAATGTTTTGTTATCATTAAAATTCTAGTTTATTGATTAGAACAAATCCATCATTCTCCCCTTTTTGATGAAGATGAAAGAACATTTCAAAAAGCATTCATAACATCCAAACAATAAGCTTAAACATTAATTCTCCCCCATTCATCAAATATTTTTCAATTTCATTTCTCTCATTTTTTATCATTATCAGAAAGACATATAGATCATCAAAATGAATCATGAAAATTCTTAAGCATCATGAAAATTTTTAAGCATAGTTATTAGAACATACAACAAATTTCCCCTTGATGACGACATACAAACTACAAGGTACTTCCATAAGAAAACATGTTCCCTTTTACTTTAAGTATATAAAATATTTTTCCCTTTTTGTAAATAAAAAAAATATCCAGATATCAACTAATAGGCAAGCTATGTAGCATTATTAACACAAGATCATATCACCAAAATATTCAAACAAATCTACAACAATCATGGTGACATCAAGCAAATTACATATCTTCCAAGAATAATGATCAACTCACCCTTATCAAGAAAATAGCATACTATAACCAAATAATTCAATGTATCAATAATTACCATTAACCAATGAAAATCAACAATGCTACCAAATTTGTGCTTCAATCTCAATCATTTGCCACTGTTCTTGAAGTTTCACTTGGTGCTTAGAGCTTCATATATAAGCTTCTGATTATTGTAACATACTCTAGCACCCCACATCAATTATTAAGGTTTGATTTTTTGTACTCAAATCTCTTTGTTTCATTAGGTTTAGCTCTAACAATTTTGGTTCCAAAACCCACACGAATTTATAGTCAATAGAAACTTTTTCTCTTTGAAACATGCATTCATAGGAGTAATGCCACTTTTTACTGTAGGTACAACATGTTACAGATAGACCAGATGACCACGTAGATATATAAAAAAATCTATTTCCAAATTTTCTTTCCTTCATCAAGGGATTAAAATCAATTTCTACTTTATCATAGACTCCCTCTTGAGCACCAAGCAATTAATCAAGTCTTTTTTTTACCTTTCACAAACATCGATAAAGATCAACTAAGATAAAAATTATCATTTTTCAATTCATCTAATTTGTGTCTCAATAATTAGCTAATATCCAAATTCTCGTTCTTCAAGTCTTTTTTTTTTTTATTTTGTTAAAGAAGCATTTAAAACCTTCAATTCATCAACTTTTTTGGCAAGTCTTTTTGAATTTTTAAAAAACTTATGAAAAGCATTAAATAATTTTCATGTAAGCAACTAGATAAACATGATAACTATGATGATGATGACAAGTTACAAGAGTTGGTACTTGTTACCTTATATTCCTATTTTTCCATGGGACACAAGTTTGGATAGCTTTAATTTGAAGAGGCTTCATTTTCTTCAATCATCAATCAAAGGTTGACTTCATCACTTGTGTCATTTGATGATGATGAGCTTTTATTATAGGATGAGCAATTATCACTCCATGCCATCATAGCTCTAATTTTCTTCTTATTTCATTTATTGTGCTTTTTTTTTTCTTGTTCAATGGGCAATCAAATTGTAGATGTTCAGGTTTCTTACCTTGTAACAAGTGATTTAATCCATTTTCAACTAAAAACTCTTGTGATTTGATCTCATAAGAATCTTCTTTGATCTTCTTAGTCAAGATTGCCACATTGTCAAAATTGTTTTTATTTGAAAAAGATTAAGATGAATCTTCTTTAACTTTTAAGGCTATTGATTTGTTATTGTTATTGAGCATTTCTTCCTCTTGCTCTTTCATAACATATGTTAATACTTTCTAAATAGCTCATCAACGTAGATGGTCTTGGTACTACCTTCTTGATTTATAGTTTCAACTATACTTTTCCATAAAGAAGGCAAGTTACACGAGAGTTTCTTTACCAACTCATTTATATACTCCTTTCCAAGAAACATGGGTGGTGTAAGGATTATACCTTTTAAACATGTCTTGAATGTTCCCTCTTAGCTTCATCGTGAAAATTTTATATGCTCTAACTAGTATGTGCATCTTGGTGTCCTTGAATTATAAAGTTCTTTCATATGTCATTAACAACTTGTTTCATATTTCCTTATCAACTTTACAAGAAGAGACTAAATTAAGCATATCGGGAGTTAGTACACAATATATAATATTCATAGCCTTAGCTTTCATAATGCACATAACATTATCCTCCGTTTTGATTTTTTTTTTAATCTTTTGGTGCTTGTTTACAATCAACTACTTTTAAAAGAATATTAGGGCCACTCTTGATAATTCTAATAAATTATAATCAATAGCTTTAATAAGAATCCCCATCCTACTTTTCCATGAACTAGACTTTGTAGAATCAAACAATGGTCACCTAGATAAACTTTGCCCTTCGACATGCATAAAACTAGTGGTTGCCATAACTCTTTCAATTTTAAAGCCCATAAGATTTTGAAAACAAAAATTAGCAAGCCTTGATACTAGTTGTTGGCCAAAGGACAACCAACATGACTGATGAATTGGTTGCTTTAAAAAACTTTGACAAAATCAAATTTGTGAACAAAATGACTTTACCAAAGATTAGTAACGAAATAAGCAAAAATGAGCAAAAATAAAGAGAGATAAATAAAGAATACACCCATATTTAGAGGTTCAATTCCACCAACTAGAATCTATGACCTCTCTTTAGGCTTGCCCATTTGAAAGCTTCTCCATTACCTTTGCAAAACTTAAATTGGTGTTTTTATCAAGGTTCACACCTAACCAATCTCTAGCTTTCTTCGAGGCTAACTAGTGATATGATCAAGGAAGGCACAACCAATGATGGTAAGGACCCATTGGAGATAACTAGTGGATAAGAAAGAAGGCTAAGGAGCTTACTAGATCACTTTAAGCTTTTGTCTCAAGCTACTTCATAGAGAATGGACTTAGAATTTCAAAAGGAACTGCTAGGACATTCAAGACATCATGTGGATATGAAGGCAAGCTTGGTGCTTAATTCTAGAGTGCCTAGACAAGCCACAAGACAAGGAACCCCAAGGGCACCCTTTAAGTGCACCTTTGGAGCCCCCTTAAAGTGTTCATAAGCCATTTTCTTCCACAAGTTGAATCTTTGAGCTATGAAGTTTCAAGACCTCTTTTCAAGATCTCATAGAAGGTATCAAGCTAATGGAATTCAAATATTTAAGCTTGAAATTGAAGATACAAGCAGAAACCCTAAAGAGCCCATATGTGTACCTGAGAAGACTATTTTGGGGTTTTTAGGGCCAAACTTGTATTTGCATTTTATTTTCTTTAATTTCATGATTATTTAAATTATTCAGGATTTTATTTATTCTATGGAATTGAATACACTGCACGCATTAAACATGTGCTAAATGTGTGTTGGAATCCTAGTTTGACTAGGTTTTCTTAAGTCTTTTGCACCTAGGTTTCCTATGCAACTTTGGCTGCAAATTTTGGCCTATAATTTACCCTAGTTTTGGCCTATAAATAGGTATATATTCTGGTTATAAAACATAGCCTTTGGATGAAATAATATTACTACTTTGGAGAGAAAATCTCTTTTGTTCTTTGAGGACTACCTTGGTGCGCAAGTTGCTTGTGTTCTTAGTTTCCTTATACTTCTTGTTTCTAATCACATGTTGATTAGGGGTGGGGGTTCAAAATCCAGTCTCTTTGATTTCTTGTGGAGCTTGAAAAACATCTTGGGCACATTTCTTGGTCATTATACCAAAGGGGTTCACATCGGTTGGTATTAGAGCCACAAGTTCTATCCGAAGGACATATCTTTGTGTTCTTGTTTCTCTTCATTTTGTTTTCATTTTTTCCAGTAATTTTGTGATTTAATTCTTTATTTTAATCCTTTTTCTTCTTGTTTAAGGTCTGTGTTTTTCTTTTTGTTTCAAGCCTTGTTTCCAACCACAACAACCAAAACAACAAAAAGATGTCAAACTAGGGTTTTCTAATTTTCAGTTTTCATTCATTGGTTCTCTTTTAATTGTTATCCTTTCCTTTCATGTTGAGCAATATTAATCTTCCTTGTTTTCGTTGTTTCTAGCATCTTAAAGTCAAGAAAACACCAAAAAAAGAAGGATCCAAGTTCAGGAAGTTTTGGTACCAAAAAGGTTGTTTCAAATTGTGCAAGTTTTCAATAGTTTCTTGTCTTGGCTAAAAAGAAAACTAAATTTTGTCTTTGGTAGCAAGGAACTTCAAGAATAAAAGTGTTATAGCAACAAAACAACAAGGGAAAAAGAGGTTTAAAAAAATGAAGAAAGAAAATAAAAGGAAAAGAGTTTGCAAAATAAGTATGCACATTGTGACTTGTTTTTCTTTTTTGCGCCCACAAACCCTAACCCATTGTTTTGAGCCAAAATCTTTGCTTTGTGGTTCTTGTGATCATGAATTGCAAGAGTTTCCTAGAGTCTTTTAAAGCTTGTTTAGCCCATCTCTATTTTGGAGTCAAATTGTTTTCAAGAATTCAAGTTTTCTTGTGTGCTTTGAGGAAAGTTTTCTTAGAATTTTTTAGGGCTCTTTAATAACAATATTCTCATTAACAAATTGAGTATTTGAGTGTTCATCCTTTGAGTGAAAACATGTAAGGTGAGCGTGTGAGGATCTTTGATTTCAGGAGTATGGAAGGCCAAGATGATAGGAAGATTGAAGTAAGGCATAATGAGGAGCCTACCATGAGGGAACTTAAAAAAACTTTCAATAGACTTGTGGGGAGGATTGAGGACATAGACTTGAGACTTTCAAGAAGACCTAATTCTATCTTGCAACCAAAGAAAGGTGCAAGGAGAGATGACCATGAGGAGGAAGAAAGTGCTTAGCATGACCATGGGCTTCTAATTAGGGGGGAACCAAGGGAAGAAAACAACCTCAACTTCGTCAAGCTTACCATTCCATCCTTCCAAGGGAGGAGTGATGTTGAGGCATATTGGGAGTGGGAGCAAAAGATGGAGATGGTATTTGGTTGCCATCATTATTCAGAAGAAAAGAAGGTTAAATTGGCTACCATAAAGTTCACTAACTATGCTCTTGTATGATGGAATCAGGATGTTACTTTTAGGAGAAGGAATGAAGAGAAGCCCATACACAAATGGAGAGCCCTTAAAGCATTAATGATGAGGAGATTTGTGCCAAGGTACTACTATAGAGATCAACACCTCAAGCTTTAAAGGTTATTTCAAGGCCAATGAAGTATGGAGGACTAACACAAAGACTTGGAGATGACCTTGACCTGAGCCACCATCATTGAGGATGAGGAGACCACCATTGTTGGATTCATTAATGGTTTCAATCCTGAGATTGCCAACAAAATGGAGATGGTGCCTTATGTCAACATGGAGCATTTGCTTCAACATGCCACTAAGGCCAAGAGGATCATCAAAAGGTCTAAGGCATCTAAGATGTCTCAAGGAGGAAGTTCCACTTGGAGGCGGGCATGGAGCAAAAAAACACCAAAGCCAAGAGTGGAGGCTACCAAAGGAGGCTTGTCTTAGCCTCAACAAGACAAGTATATACCTTCACCTAAAGGTGCACATAAGGCAAGTGAGATGGTGTGTTTCAAGTGTAGAGGCAAGAGGCACTACATGAAGGATTGCCAAAAAAAAAGGTGATGATTCTTGAAGATGATGGAGAGATCACATCTAAGGATAAACATGGCATGGAGGAGACACCACCTTTGGAGAGTGAAGAGCCAATCACACTTCTTCCACTTTCACAACAACAGGTCTTGAAGGATCAAAGAAAACTTTGAAGTGAGGTTGAGAAAAAAGAAAAAGAGAGGAAAGTTGAGGGCAAGAGTGATGAGGGGAAAGCTGATAGAACAACTGAAAGATCAAGTAAGAAGAGTGAACATGAGGGGAAGAAGAGTAGAGAGTTCCCAAGAGAAAAGAATGAGGGGAAGCTGAGTGGAAAGAAAGAGTGTCAAATAGAAAAAATGAGTGATGTGAAGAAAGCCATACTTTCATCTAACATAACAAAGTCTTTTTCTAGTGTTGTGTTGTCTTCTTTTTAGGACTTAAGTGGAGATGAGCTACAAGAATCAAGTGAGTTGCTGCCCATCCAGGAAGTTGGTGTTCCCAATATTGCAATTCATGTCTCATGCATCAAACCAACTAAGGAGATTGAAAAGGAAAATTTTGAGGTAAGTCTTAGTGACTTCGTATGTAAAAATATGCCTAACATTATTTCTTACCCTATAGTTCCAGAGGAAGAACTTGTTGCAACTCCACCCGAAGTCAATGACTGCAAAGGTGAAAAATTTGTGGTTCCTAAGGAAGATACATGGAGACTTATTCCAACCACTGTAATGTATTTCTTCCTTACACCTAGATTTGATGTGGTTTTGCATGAAAATCTCAAATAATGTGTGTTTGCTATGGAAGTTGTTTTGAAGAATAGTTTTCATGAAACTAGATGAAGAGAAGGAAGTAAGCATGAAATTTTGACAAAATATAGTTTTAAATATACTAATTCTTTGGTTTTGTCAAATTCACATTTGAATTCCATGAGTTTTTCTAGAGAAAAATCTATTTTGGTGTCTTTTGTTTTTTATTTTGTTTGTTTTGTATCCATCTTACATTGTTTTGTTTTGTCTCAAGTTAAATCTACCTCTTTGGAATTTTTCAAGCATAAATTGGTTCTTACACATGCATTACATATTTTTTTGTTTCCCATTAGCATTCAACCCTTTTTTGTGCATCAGTCTTTAATTTCCAACAAGCATTTTTTTGTCGTGACACATGCATTACACAAAATTTTGAGCCTTGATATTTTTGCTGCGTGTTCAAACTTGAGAGTATTTATTTTGAATGAAAATTCTGGTTTTAAATTCAACCTTTTGAGGAGATATGTTGGTTTCTTTTTTTGTGTCACATCCCATTCACATATTTCATGCATTGTGGTGCATATACATGCAAAATAAGTTTGAAATCTTGTTTCATTTAAAATGCTTAGGATTTTTGTAAAATTCATGCATCCTTGTTTTGTTATTAGTTTAGGTTGCATTGTGTTCAATTCTTGTTTGTTTGAATGGCCTATCCAAACTATTGTCTTAACATGCATAACTTTTGCTTTTCATGACCTTGACACTTATGTGAGTTTAGGTCCATTTGTTTTGAGTGGATACAACATCCCTAAGGTAAATTATTCCAAGACTTTGACTAGTTGTGGGAATAACATTTTTGAAATGGCAAAGGCAATGAAAGTGGTGCCTAGAGTTAAGATGAAAATTGTGCAAATTTTCAGATTTTTTGTGCTAATTGCTTCAAACTTTATTTTGGAACTTAGAGGACTCAAAATTAACATTGTGTTTGGATGTTGGTTCAGGTTTTACACAGGAGTAAAGCTCCATAAACAAGCATTCCATGCTCTTGGTGCTTTTGTGCAAGGTAAGTGCTTAAGCATTGACTATTTAATCCTTATTGATTCAGTTCCCTTTTCTAATGTAGGTTTTGATTCGAGGACAAATCCTTCTACGGAGGGGGGAGTTGATATGATCAAGGAATGCACAACAAAGAATGGTAAGGACCCATTGGAGATAACTAGTGGACTTATGATAAGAAAGAAGGCTAAGGAGTTCATTAATGTACTTTAAGCTTTTGTCTTAAGCTACTTCATGGAGAATGGACTTCGAATTTCACAAGGAGCTGTTCAGACATTCAAGACATCATGTTGAGATGATGGCTAAGCTTTGTGCTCAATTATAAAGTGCCTAGACAATCCACAAGACAAGGAACCCCAAGGGCACCCCTCAAGTGCACCTTTGGAGCCCTCTTGAAGTGTTCTTAAGCCATTTTCTTGCACAAGTTGAATCTTTGAGCCATGAAGTTTCAAGGCCTCTTTCCAAAATCCAAGAGAAGGTATCAAGCTAATGGAATTTGAATATTCAAGCTTGAAGTTAAAGATACAAGCAAAAACCCTAAAGAGCCCATAAGTGCACCCAAGAAGACAATTTTGGGGTTTTTAGGGCTAAACTTATATTTTTACTTTATTTTATTTTATTTCATTATTATTTAAATTATTTAGATGTTATTTAGGCTATGGAACTGATTCAGGTCACTTAGGATAAGTGGCATATGCTGCACACATTAAACATGTGCTAAATGTGTGTTAGAGTCTTAGTTTGACTAGGTTTTCGTAAGTCTTTTGCACCTAGTTTTCCTATGCAACTTTGGCTGGGAATTTGGCCTATAATTTACTGTAGTTTTGGCCTATAAATATGCACATATTCTGGTTGTAAAACACAGCCTTTAGATGAAATAATATTGCTACTTTGGAGAGAAAATCTCTTTTGTTCTTTGAGGACAACCTTGGTGTGCAAATTGCTTGTGTTCTTGGTTTTCTTATACTTCTTGTTTGTAATCACAAGTTGATTAGGGGTGAGGGTTTAAAATCTAGTCTCTTTCATGTCTTGTAGAACTTGAAAAACATCTTGAGCACATTTTTTTGTGATTATACCAGAAGGGTTTGCATCAACTAAAATCACACTCCCTATTTTTCTTCAAGGCTTACTAGAAACCATTTTCTCTTGCTTTCTTGAAGACTCACTAGAAACCACTATTTCACACAAGATATTTTCAAACATAAAGTGATTGCAAGGTTATAATATCACATAATAGCACTCTTCACTAGACAATCAAATGAAAGTACAAGAACATTAATGAATTTCTTAAGCTAAGTTATTTCTCTTGGATTTGATGATGATTCTTTACTTTACTTGCCAAGATATGTTTCCCCAAGTTGTTATTTGATGCATTTATAGCCTTTCAGCTCCATTTGAACATTGAGGACTATTGGGGAGGCTTTGGAGGTGTTCAGGACTGTTGGGAGCCTTTGAAGATCGAATTGCAAAGAGTTAGCCATTGCTTTGTCTTTTAGTGGAATATTTAATAGCTTCCAATTGGTTGGAAGTTTTCAAACTGACATTTCTTACTTCCAGGAAAAACATGTTGTTGGGTGTAACAAATTGCTCCAGTTTCAGCCTATTGGTTATTTTCATCCTGTTGTTTTTGTTTCCCATGCACCTTAGCTTTCAACAACATCAAGATTTCCACTTTTTAACTTCTTTACAGACATTAAACACCATCCAAAAACATGTAAATTTTTCTATTTATGTTAAACACTAAAATAAACACATGAAACCTTCATAAATGTTTTATTATCATCAAAATTCTAGTTAATTGATTGGAGCAAATCCAAAAAAATTGGTTTTATTTATTATAACCTTTGAAAAAGTCCTCGTGATATCTTATATCAATGAGAACCATATATTACATTTAAACTTATCATAACATCTTTATGTCATTTTGTTACATATATTGTTGTACATATAGTGTAAGCTCACATATATAACAAAATACACAAAAGTGCACGTGGTTAATATATGACTTATTATCTAATTTTAAATCATCATTTGACTTTATGTCCGTATATCTTTCACAAAGTTCTATGGTGTGCATGAAGTAGGAGGTGAGGTAACAACGACAACAACTATGAATGATGAAATCCAAGCTAGCCTTACTGATAATTCGATTATTATTAGGAAAATAACTCTTAGCTTATTTTGGTTTCCTTTTTCTTTGCAAAAATTACCAAAACCTCCATGAAGTTTAGTCAAACCTACACTTTTATCTGAACTATTTAGAATACCTGCACCTACCCCCTTAAATATTACCATACCTAGACTTACCTCCGCCAAAGCTAACTCTATTGATGACCATTATGAATAAAAAACACTCATTTTATCCTCATAACCATGTTTGCTTGATAACTTTGCTCCTCAAACTTCTACATTTAATTTTGCAGCCAACTCATGCCATATTATTTAGTGAACCACTTATGAGATCCCTAAAGTCAAACTCATCTCACAATCATTAGCCTAAAATCGCTACCCACCACCAAAATCAACCATTCATGATCATCGACTACCCGTCGTTCACCATCACCAGTCATTCATGATTGCCAGCCATTCATGTTCTCCCCTAACCTTCTCTAATTCTGTCATGTCAACTAGCCATCAATCTCTGCATCATTCTCCTCCCCTTATCCTTTGTAATTTTCACCATTGTATTTCTTGCTCTTATTCCTAATTCAAAATTGTTCTTCTCCCTGAAATTCTCCAGTTCTCATTTAAGAAATAGAATTATGAGCAATCAAGAGCATTGGAAGGCTAACTAATTTTCAATAAGATTGCAAACGTGGCTAAGAGAGCTAACATCGACAATGTTTTATGGCTACTAAGTGAATAAAGTGGGACAAAGAACAAGAGGAAGATGAGTAGGACAAGGAGGTGCTACAGGAGCAGGGGTGCATTGTGGGCATATTCATGGCAAAGGGAGGAGAGGCAACCATTCGACCAAGTTCATCCAATCCTCATCCTTCTCTAAATTGATGATGAAGTACATCATGTCAATCTTCATCGAGAGCCGCCTAGTCCACTTTGGTTTGTTTTGTGAGCCACCCAGTTTGTTCTAAATTTGGGCAGAGCTTGATGGCTTCAAAATTGATCTACTTCTCTATCTGGTTCATTGCTATCATCCAGAGGCTTATTGCTATCGTTGGAGATCGGGCTTACATGAGTAAAATTCTAAGAAATAGTGAAAAGATGCATATGATAACAAGTGATGATCATTCTTCGATCAATAAGAGGTTGTTTTTCATTCTATGTTAATCAGTGTAATTCTAAACAGTTATGTAAAATTAAGAAATTTGTGTGTGTAAATTCTACTCGACATTGTTGTTGATGTTCTTTGACAAAGTTTAACAAATTATCTTTGTGGGTTGGTGATTGTGATCTTTGATGGTGTGTGAAGTAAAAAGTTGATATAGATTTGGTTTAAGGGATTTAGGCATAGAGATGTGATAGGGGAGATGGGGCATGAGGGATGGTATGAGTAAGGGTAGCTCTCTAGATACAGAAATTAAGGGGCAAAGTTTTTATAAAAAATGGCTAAAAGGGCAAAAAATAAGCATTTTCTATTTTTTATAATAATGATCATTAACAAAGTTAGCTTTAAAGATGGGTAAGTGTATTTATTTTAACTTTTAAGGAGGTTAGTATAGATATTCCAAATAGTCAGGAAAAAAGTGTAGGTTCACCTAAACCTTAGGATGGTTTTGGTAATTTTTCCTTTTTCTTTTACTTTCATTATCTTAGATATAAAATTTTTAGTCCTACTATTAAAATGGGCCATGTGCAACATGTGATTTGCTCTCTCTAGTTGAAGGTTAAGTGTTTTACTTGATTAGAAATGTTTGAAAGGGGAGTTAGCCTATATCATATAGTTGAGTCACGTCTACTGGAGTTAAGTTTCTGAGTCAACAAATTCTTGGGCTAAATAAAGGTTTGAAGTACTTTATTGATGTATCCTCAATTTAGTTATAGCCCTTCAACCCTGAAATAT
This sequence comes from Aquilaria agallochum, assembly GCA_000696445.1. Taxonomy (NCBI): domain Eukaryota; kingdom Viridiplantae; phylum Streptophyta; class Magnoliopsida; order Malvales; family Thymelaeaceae; genus Aquilaria; species Aquilaria agallochum. Next base: position 25,745 of record KK900686.1, read on the forward strand.
ATATACTACAACAAAAAGAGCATTAGCAGCAATTTTCTAACTTTTCCCATCATTTTAAAACATTCAAAAACCTTTATTGACGAAACTTGGAAATGTCATCTGATGTCCTCCATTATTCATGATGAAAGAAGTAGTCATGATTAAGATTGGTGCAACAGGCATTCAGTAGAGGTCACCTAAAATAACAAAGAAAAGAGTTAAGAAGTCCTCAGAGTTTTTCCAGGAAGCCTCAAATGCTCAAGTTAGGTGAAGTATCTAGAGGTATGAAAAAATAGAACAACACGAGAGTAGATATGAGGATGCTTACCTCTAGCGAAGGAGTCCTTCGCATATATAGGGCAAGAACTAATAAGATCATTATATGAAATCTAAGATCAGGTGGGTTAAGTTTTCAATTAGATCCAAAATAATGAAGTCCGTACTCTAGCGTGCCTCCTGCCAGTAAGTACTTTGACAATTGCCATCAACGTTTTTGTTATTAGGTGACATGTTAAGGTAGCCTATTGCAGGTGCTGAGTAGGGACCTCGGTCACATGCCACTTCATGGTCCCTCTTAGAGTGTTTCGAGTTAGGCGTATTATCGGTGTCCATCATTGCCGGGGTTTCCTTGTTTAAGTACTTTATGAGCTTTTGGTTCTCGGCTAATTACGATGACTTGGGTTGTGTCTTTGGCTATCACAATTAAAAATTCAATCTAGGAACACATTGGTAAAGGTCCTACAAAAAGTTGTGCATTTTTTAAAATGCATGTATATACCCAAAAGTGTGTAATTTGATAGCAATATGTTTAAAATAAGTTGTGAAAAGCTTTTTTTACCTGTTTTCACCAACACTCGTAAAACACAACATTTCCTATTGTTTTCACCTAAAATGTGCTACTAATATCTTGTTTTTCTATAACACCATTTTTCATTTCCTAGTTCTTGCTTTATTGCTTTTCAAAGTCTTTATGTTCTAAATTTCTTTCATTAATTGGAAAATATAAAAATATATAATATCAATCTTACTTCACTAAATGTAAATCTAACAGCATTTCAAAAATTATACAAGTACTACAAATTACTACTACATTTAAATTTTACAAAGCCTTGGAAACAAAGTATATACCAACACTAGTTTATTAGTTACTATTAAGTCTAAAGCAATCCTAGAACTGAGAGCACACTACCTATGAAAGTCCCTCATACCCACCAACCATTAAATTGAAATATGCTTCTACCTTGTATATTTCTCTCTTCTTGCTCTATGCTTCTACTCCAAAATTAGAAAGTAAAATAAAGAAAATTGTACTGGAGATTAAACAGCACAAGGTTCATAACAAATATCCACTATTGAATTTAAGATCAAACTGAGTTGTAGCATTTTAACAAGCATAGAATAGGTTCAAGGCCTATTGCAATATCTAGCACACATAGAAAAATAGGTTTATGTTTATTACTAAAGTAAAAACTAGCGGAGCCCATATCGATCAATTCAAGCTCAAATATGTTTTTCTTTCATTATCAAACCAAGTTTAATGAGCCTTGAGTCCTAACAAGAGCCGTATTTTAGATTCAAACTCTTAACAAATTTAACTTGAGTCCGATACTATTCAGTTGAAACTCTTATTGATGCTAATGAGAGCCTGATATAATATTAATTTAATATAATTAATTTAATAAAAACATAATATCCTAATTCCTAAAATCCTGCCAGACCTCTTATTGAGTTGAATGAACTTCAATTGAGCTTGAAATGAGCTACATCATCTAAGCTAAGCTTCAAAACTATTGAACCACTGAGGCAAGCTTAAGGTTTTTCAAGTCAGACGTTAAAGCCCCTTTACTAAGCTCATTGAACTTGTACTTGATCTTGAGCTGAGCTAATTCTTAACAAGCCGAGGTTGGACCCTAGGGTGTTGAAGCTCATCTTGGCTCATTTATACCCTTATATATTACTACAATATCATCAATCACTAATTACAAACAAGCAAGAACGCTGAAAAAATGGAAATCTTATTCTCTAGGAGATCACTTTACCACGCTAAACCTTAAGTACAAATAATGGAGAAAAGTAAGTCACTAGACAGTTTCAAGGAAATAGGAGAAAAGGAGATTTCTTGGAAGTAGCAGCTATGAGCATAGTGTTTCGATTATACTAGGGACAACACCTATGCTTCACTACAGGTAATGTCTTCTATGATGGTGAAAGTATAGGGCTACATATTGTTGGCTATGACTGGTATAGGAAGTGCACTTGTTTCTTCTTTTTTTTCTTATAAGCAAAGCTTTATATTTGAATTAGGTATGTTAGCAGTTTTCTCATTTTGTTGTAAGAAACGTAAGAATGCGTAAATTAAAATAAACAAAGGAAGAGAAAATGAAATTTATTTAGAAACACCTAATAGTAGTTGATTACTTTTTAAGCAAAGAATAAAACTTAGATGGAGCAAACACAATAACAAGGAGGAAGATGAAAAAACTCATACTAAAACAGGGCATCAAGCAAAGTAAATCAAGGGACTTTATATTATTTTCTTCATAGATGAAAACACATAAAAAAGAGTTTTATAGTACATGCTTGATTATAAGATGAAAAAATGTATAGCGTATTAGGCTAAACAGTGCAAGTGGTACGCAAAAGCGGCAAAGCTCTATGGCCATTACAATCTTCTTATATTTTTCTTCCACCATCTTTTATGCAGCTCCAAAAAAGGATGCATATGCGAGATTAAAGGCTTGGCATCTCCAAAAAAATTTTTGTAGTACATGCTTGATTATAAGATGGAAAAATGTACAACTTATTAGGCTAAATAGTGGAAGTAGTATGAAGAAGCTACAAAGCTTTATGGCCAACATCAATCTTCTATTTTTCTTCCACTATCTGTTGTGCACCTCCAAAGAAAGATACACATGAAAGAACAAAGGCTTGTTTCATAACAACAAAAGATTTTCAATTTCTAAACATGAAATGAAGAACAAAGTAGTCTATCCTACAATTAGAATCTACAGTAGCAAATGGACCCAAGTAATAGAACTGTTTCTCTCTCACTATTTAAACATTTGGAACTATCATTTCAAAGCATAATAACATGCATAATAGATGTTTTGTTGTTTGTTAACCTAAACCAGAGACTTAGCTAGTAGAAATATAAATGCATATCAAAGTACTAGCCACATAGACAAACTTGTGAAATAAATGTGATATAAACACAACGGAAACAATGAATCAACCCGTTGATTTGCGCTATTCTTATGATCAATCTCTAACTTTCACCCATTATTTTCACTTGACAACCACCATTATTTCCTTGTAATAATCATTGGTCATGCACCCACTGTTGTGATACCACACCAACCACCCACCTCTGCTATGTAGCACTACAACTATACAACTCTTTCTTGTACAACAACCACATAAATGATTTCACAATTTTCCCTTGGTGTCCATTATAAGTTCATCATTTCTAGGAACCTAATCATGTTCTTGACATCTAGCCATATTAGCTTACTAAAGTTGTGTTTTGTAAGCCACATTGCAAAGTTAACACTCAAGGGAGCAAAAAACCACCACCTAAAAAGACATGTTATGCCCATATCGATACCTAGCTATTTCATGCTCCATACGTTGCCACCTAAGTCCATTTCATGCATATTATTCTTATGTTGCCACCCTGATGGATATCAGCATAACATATGTTATTTACCATGTAAAGTCACCACCTAGCATTACTTACAGGTATTGGCATAATAAAATATGCAGTTACAATCACTGTTAGCTTCCAATAGCTAGTGCCTTATACGCAACTACAAAAATTTATCGATACTTTTTTAATAGATTTAAGCCAATAATGAAAATATTAAGCTCGCTCTAACCCATAACATTCCCCCTTTTACTTGAGGCCCTATGAAATAGTATCTGATATGGACACAATGAAACATGTTAAAAGGGTAAACAACACCTACTGAGACCCATGTTTTGGATTCATCCCAGAAATATAAAATGTTACATAATTTATCCTTTAACTATGAAAATATTACACTATTCATCTTTTTGTTAACTATAATTGTCAAAATGGATGAGAAAACATGTGAAAATGAGTTTTAACCCCTGAAAACTTTCTATTTGTCATAGAAACATCACCATCTTACAATAAAACCATATTATATTGGAGCAGATTGTTCAAATTGGATACCTCAAAACTAGCTTAATGTCTCAATACCTCAAAACCACCTTTTCCTTAGTCGAATTATAAGAACAACAAGTCAACAATAGGAAAATACGTGCCAAGGTTAAGGCCGTTGGCTTTGAGTCATACGGCTTGAGTTTAAGAGCACTTCCTCAGCCACCTCTCGCTGACGCCTCACTATTCTGTTCCACAGCACACAGTGGAGCACCTATTTTTCTCTTCTCCCTCCACTGGTCAAGGTTATCTACTGTGTCATTCAAATGTCTAATTGGGGTTTCTCATTTTTCAGATTTTGTGTTTATAATTCAACAATGTTTCCTGTCTAAATTGTAAAGCAGCAGAAGTTCTCTTCCCTGCCATTGTGAACGGAAGCTGTTTACCTGTTGGTGGGATCCTTGACTAGAACTCAAGGCCTTCACTTTGCTGTTGTATTTTCTTTCCCACTGTACTACTTACTTTTGATTTAGTAGCTCTAGTTTCACAACAAGATTGATTCATCATAGAATGCTTTAGTTCAAAAAAATTTGAAAATTTTGTGTCTACAGTTTTCAAAATTTTTAAATTAATGCATTCTAAAATGTATTTTAATGGAAAATCATACAATTTGAAAGTTTTATCTATCTTTTTTTGCTTCCAAAACTTGAAGGTTGTGGCACAGCTTAATGAAATTGTAACTAAGCAGCTGCTGAGAGGAGCCTTGGACACATTCAGAAAGTACTCAATCAAAGAAGATGGCGTTGATGTCCGTAATTAATCTATTACATACCCTTTATTGTTTTTGGTATGTTATTTTGTATGTTTGAGCATTTGCATCTGAATGGTTGTTCTTGAAATATAACACTTTTATACTTTTATGGAATTTTTCAATCTTTGATGTAGACTATGCATATCATTTCAACATCTTTCCCCCCTTTTCCCTAATATGTTTACGATGGACCTTCTCTATGCAAGTCTTATTTCTTTGGTATGACAACTCCAGGAGAATATAAATTTATTGTAAGATGTAAAATTTTTGAGGTTTTTATGACAAATAAAAAGTTTTCAGGTGTTAAAACTAGTTTTTCACATTTTTTTCCCATTCGTTTTAATGGTTGCAGTTAATGGCAGGATGAATAGTGTGACATTTTAATAGGTAAAGGATAAATAATGTAACTTTTTATTGTTTTGGGATGAATTCAAGACATGGGTCTTTCTTTAAGGACGACAGGTGCTATTCACTCCATATTAAAACTACCAGCAAACTAATATGACATACAGTAATGGATTACATCACAAAAAACACAAAACAATTTTAAAAACAAGCCTTCTATCACAGGAATATAATTGCCTATGCCAAATATGCAAGGACTTAAATGGGTGCAACCATCAAACACCTGATATAGGTATTAAAACATGAAATCTTTGCTAGCTGTCACAATGCAAACTTTATCATACCTGCAACATTACAAATTCCATCAACCAAAATGAAATAAAAAAAAATGTTAGCACTGAAAGGGAGATTCTCTAGTACATGTGGCACAAGGTCCTCACTTACTTCTCCTTTCTTTAATATGTATAAATGTGAGTGTAAAATAAAGTGTCAAATGGAGTTGGCAATAGCGGAAAGGTCTTGGTATATAGGAAATTCAACCTATAGGATTATTTAGGACTAGTAAATGCATTTTAAGGTTAGAAGGAATTCTTCTTATTAAGAACTAGATATGTCCAAAATTTGAAATAAATTTTGTTAAACTATGCCTGCATGTTAGGCATGATCATGAACCTATTGTTGTTATATATACTAATTAGCTAAGCAAGACACTATTCATACCGCATTTATGAACAATGCCGCACTGTTATAGTACTTGTTTTTTGGTATAGTATTATGAAAAAAATGTAATTGAGATAATTGGTCCTGTACTTGTTTTTAGTGATGTAGTGTTCAAACTTTGACCGTAGGAACTTTTACCACTTTATTCTAAACTTTTGGGTTTTGTGTTTTAGACCATCAAACATTCAAGAGTGACACTTAACGCCCCAATTTGTTTTCAAATCCCAAATTCACAATATTGGTCTTATGCCTTATGTTTTCTATTTACCAAACTTGTTACTGATATCATTCAGACATTTTAACCTTTTTAAAACTTTTGTAAACATAACACATTTTTTAATTCATAACTTTATTTTACTACTTTTCCTTTGTAGATATAATAAGCATACAAAATTCATATCTTCATTTGTTGCCTTATAACGAAGTGCAGGTTGCAACCTAGTGCATATCTAATTATCTTACAACAATAGGAGCAGCTGTTTTAAACAATTTTGTGTTACTTGCCATAACCTAGCCACTGATATTAGTCCACAATGGCAAATAAGCCCTAACTTATAAGACACACATTATTCAACAAAAATCTGCATCCACTTATGTAGCAATAAATTAAAAAGCCTAAAGTTCTCTAAACCGAAGTTGCACTTGTTCACAACCAACAACTTCATACATATATCCCTCTTCCTTAAAATAATATGCTACTAAATTTCTGCCCATAGCATTAGCAACAAGTAGTTTTTGGCATTTTCATGGGCAAGCTATGTCAAGTTCCACTATTTATTTCATAAAGGAATCATTTGAACATAGTTCTTGGAAATTCCAAATGAAAATCAAGTGCTTTTATTCACTTTTAGATGAATACTAGGGAAATAGTACCCAATATACACATCAACATGCTCCTATTAGTTTACTTTTTTGTTTTATGTGTTCCCTTTGTGCCCTTTAGGAAGAAAATAGTTATGCATCTTCACATAAAAAGGATGAATCACTAAAATACAAGTAAATCATGGAAGTTAATATTTGAAGTAAGTCATGAAATTCAATAAATGCTAGGAATAATGCAATAATGAAGGCAACTCCATAAAAGAAGGCTGTTAGAGTGAAAAAGGCTCAGTTTGGTATTAGTGCTAGCAAGTAGTGTCTGAGGTTGGAAAAAACAATCACGTGGTAGTTTTTAGCTTTTAGTTGTGACAGTTTAATGTTTACAAATTAATAAATCATCAAAAACTCTAACTCCAATTATAAAAAGCTTCCTAAACACACCATTATGTCTAGTGTTATGGGTAGAAATTTAAATAGATTATCCCTCTAGAAGTGATATCATGAAAAGTGAAACCATAAATCATCTCAACTAGAAAAGATCATAAATAAAGAAAATTGGACAAATCCTCAAGCCAAGAATATTTTGTATGACAATGATGTGTTTGAATTATCCTTGTTTCACATTAAATTCTTTGTTTCCTTTTTTCCTTTGTTCTTTTTATTAACTTCATTTGAGAGTGATTGTAAATCATTCAACAAAAAATTATGCATGAAAATAGCATGCAACTTTAGATTTTAAGAAAAGAACAACATTTCATTAAGATCAAGAAAATATTTTGCATGCATTGGTATAGAAATAAATTTGAAACAAAGCAAGGAAAGCACAAGAATAGCTATGGAACATGATGGGTCCATATCACAAAAGAGCATAGAAAATAACTACCTATAAATCTTTAACTAACAAATAGCTTGTTTCTGCAATAACATAACAACTTTCTTCATAGAACCACCTATAAATACTTTGTTTGTTTGTAGTAGCAGTTCAAGTAATTCTAGGTTTGGTTTGATATCCTCTATTTTCTCTAAAAATCCAGGCCCATGTTTCAAGCTATGTAAAGTATAATTGAAATTAGAACCTTATAATCAAAATCAAAATGATGCTGACTAACTAGTTTTTGAAAAGAAAATTCAATGTTAAGCTAATTAATCTCGATTCCTAAAAATTTCACACTAAGAGCACATTTTAATTTCTAAAAGTAAGCATCAAATTTCATCTCACCTTTCTAACTTGGATGGAAAAGGGACATGGCTTTCATACTCTTTACTTTAGCTCAAGTTTCCTTACTCTTTTTGTTAAATATCCAGCCCAAATACAAACAATATTTTGGTTCCCATAAGGAATTTATGGTAGTTTTCTAGAACAACTCAATGGTTCTAAAATAATATATAAACCAAATGAATGTTAAAGGTTCATGAAGGAGAATTTGTTGGCAATAGTTGAGTCGTTGAAGATAAAGTATTAATGAAATCATCTAGAGGTTTCCTACTTGGCATATATAACAATAGGTCATTTGCTCACTCCATTAATCAACCATCTAAGAAAAGTCAATTTCTCCATGTAGGGTGAAAAGTGTCCACTCCAAGTTGAGGGCAAAACAAAAGTGAGAGAGTGTTTCCTTCAAGTAAAGTTCTTGAAGTAATGTATCTCTTATACCCACTTATTCATTGATAGTGGAAGTTCTTACTGTTATAGATGTATTCACCTAGACAAACAACGTTATATCCAATGTTTCATTCCCTCTTCTCTTTTTTCATAATTTATACTTTTATTGTTGAGTTATTATTTCCCAACAATTGTATCAAAGCTAGGTTTGTGAAAGCTTGTGAAGGTGTTAGAATGGAAGGTTTAAGAAGCATTATGATTTGACTCAACCGCTCAGATGCTTAGATTCTGATGATTGTGCTAGAGTTCGATAGGTAGTTGATTCGAGTGCATCTTTCCATACCATGGTAAATTTGGAGTTTTTCACCACATACCAAGTTGGTGATTTTGGTAAAGCGAAGGTGGCCATTGATAATTACTTTGACATTTTAAGAATTGGAGATATTTATTCTGAGACTAACTTAGGCTACAAGCTTATGTTGAAGAGTATGAGACATGTTCCAGGTCTACGTTCCAACCTATTGTCAACCGACATGCTTGACCAACAAGAGTTTCATCACCATAGAGGTGATCGAAAGTGGCACTTTGCTAAGGGGTCACTAGTGGTTGCTAGATGAAAGATGTGTTGCTCACTCTTGAAGACATATGGCAAGATATACAAAAAAGAGTTAAATACTACAAATGATTCTTCCTCAAGTCTATGGCATAAGTGGTTAGGCCCTATGAGTGAGAAAAGATTGCAAGTTCTGGCAAAAAAAGTCTCAAATTCCTTTTTTTGAAGATACCTCACTTGATTATTATAATTTTTGTTTACTTGGTAAGCAACACAAAATTAGTTTCAAAAGTACATTTATAAGGAAAGAAAGGGTGTTAGACCTAGTACACTCAGCTGTGTGTGGACCCATGGAAGTTAAATCATTAGGCCATAATAAATATTTTGTCACTTATATTGATAATGCTTCATGAAAGGTTTGGGTTTATTTGTTAAATCAAAAGATCAAGTGCTCTAAACCTTTAAGGTGTTCCATGCCATGGTAGAGAGGGAGATCGGGAAAACCCTCAAATATATCCGTAGTGATAATGGTAGAAAGGACAATTAGAACGAGTTCAGAGATTATTATATGAAAAATGGCATCAGACACCTGAAGACAATTCTTGGCACTCGACAACATAATGGTGTAGTAGAAATGATGAATCACACCATTTTGGAAAAAGTTAGAAGCATGCTAAATGCGGCTATTCTAGCGAAAAACTTTTTGAGTTAAGTAGTGACAACCGCATCTTTCTTACATCTTTCTTGGGTATGGTAATGAAGAGATGGGCTACTGGTTGTGGAATCCAAAGACCATGAAAATGTTTAGAAGCATAAATGTGGTATTCCATAAAGATTAAACCATTGTAGATCTTGGCAAAGAGATACTGGAACATGTAGGCCACTTCACCTATGATTCATCACCATTCCCGCAGGAATCTAGAAAATAGGCTCAAGATGTGGTGAATGAAAATGTTCCTGATATGGTGGAAAGAAAAGTAGCAAAACCTAAAGGCAATGATTAGGAGGATCATGACAAAGGGAGTAGCCAGAGAATGCCCAAGAGCCAATTCAAAAATCTAACATAATGCTAACTCTAAGTGCCAAGTATCCTCCTTCATAGTATATTCTGTTAACAAGTGATGGAGAACCAAAATGCCTTGAGGAGGCAAAGACTCATGTAGACAATGACACGTGGATGTTGGCAATAAAGCTTGAAATGGATTCCTTATTAAAGAATGGCACCTATGAATTGGTGGAGCTTCCTAAAGGCAAAAAAGTACTAAAAAAATAAATGGGTGTTCAAATTGAAGAATGATGACAATCAACAGCTGACAAAGTTCAAAGCTCGCTTGACTGTAAAAGGTTTTGTGCAAAAGGAATGGGTAAATTTTGATTAGATATTCTTACTAGTTGTCAAGATGACTTTTATCAGAATTATTTTGGGCATGGCAGCTAACATGAATCTTGATATTCAACAATTAGATATGAAGATGGCATTTCTTCATGGTGATTCGGAAGTAAAAATATACATGAACCAACAAAAAGGTTTTAAAGGAAATGAGCACATGGTTTTCAAGTTGAAGAAAAGTTTATATGGGCTGAAGCAAGCGCCAAGGCAGTGGCACAAAAATTTTGACTCATTCATGTTGGGATATGGGTACAGGAAAACTAATGTAGATCTTTGTGTATATATCCAGGAATTCACTAAAGGTAACTTTATAATTTTGTTGCTCTATGGTAATGATATTTTAATTATGGGTCGAGATGTTTTTATGATTTGAAAGTTGCAGGTAGATAAATCAAAGTCTTTTGATATGAAAGACTTAAGACTAGCTAAGTAAATTTTGGGCATGGAGATTACTTATGATAGGAAGGCAAAGAAATTGTGGCTGTCACAAGAGAGGTATATTGAACGGGTGCTTGAGAAGTTTAACATGAAATAAGCTAAGTTAGTAAGCTTACCTTTAGGTAATCATTTCAAGTTAAGTAGATTATTATGCCTAACTACAAAAGAAGAGAAAGATGAGATAGAATGTTGGTAATCTTATGTATGCAATGGTATGCACTTGCCCAGATATTGCACATGTAATTGGTGTTGGTAGTAGATATCTTTCTAATCTTGGTAAAGAGCATTAGGAAGCTGTCAAATGGATATTTAGATATTTGAAGGGCACCTCAAAGATGTGTTTGTGTTTAGGTGGATTAGGGTTAGTTTTGGAAGGTTTTATAGATGTTGATTTGGCAGGAGGCCTTGATAACAAAAAGTCTACTTCTGGATATTTATTTACATTTTCATGGGGTATTTTTTTATGGCAATCCAAGTCACTAAAATGTATTGCTTTATCCACCACAGTGCTTGAGTATATAGCAGCAAATGAAGTTGGCAAGGAGATGATATGGTTGTAGAGTTTCGTTCAAGAGTTAGGTATGAAATAGGGAAGTTATGTGGTGCAATGTGATAGTTAGAGTACTATTCAATTGAGCAAGAACTCAGTGCATCAGCCTCGTACTAAGCATATTGATATGCATTATCATTGGATCCAAGATGTTATATCGAAGAAATTTTTCCAGCGAAGTAAAATTCACGCCAACAAGAATGTTACAAATATGTTGACGAAAGATATTCAATGACATAAGTTGGAGTATCATTGTAAGTTCGCTAGAATGGACTATAAGTAGAAGTCTCACTTTGTTGCTTGGTTTGGCTGGAGGGGGAGATTGTTAAATATCTAGCCCAAGTACAAATAATATTTTAGTTTCCTATAAGGAATGTATGATAGTGTTCTAGAACAACTCAATGGTTCTATAATAATACATGAACCAAGATGAATGGTGAAGGTTCATGAAGGAGAATTTTTTAAGTAGTTGCATGGTGAAAGATGGGGCATTGATGAAGTCATTTAAAGGTTTCTTCCTTGGCCTATATAAGGATAGGTCATTTGCTCATTCCATCAATCAATCATCTAAGAAAAATATTCTTCAACTAGTGCAGAGTGTCTAATATTCCAATTTTAAAGTGTTTTAGGTGGTAGCAAAACAAGAGTGAGAGAGTGTTTCCCTTAAGTAAAGTTCTTGAAGTAGTATATCTTTTATACCCACTTACTCATTGACAGTGGAGGTTTTTGTTTTCTTTGCCCCGCGGGCGCAAGTACCTTGCCGAACCACATTATATCTGGTGATTCATTTCCTCTATGCATTTTGCATAGTTTATACTTTTGTAGTTGAGCTATTACTTCCCAATACCTTTTCCCTCATTCGAAAATTCTTTAACTGCAGTAGTAGATAATTTGGAGTAAAAAAAAAAAAAAGAAGTATCGAATCCCTGACCAAATTCAAAGAGTTTACTAGAATTAAGGAGCAATTAGAAGGTTGGTTTACCAGCAGATTGACCACCCCATTGGCTTGGTTAGGAAGGAATTAGAAATAAAATGCTTGTAAGAAAAAAAAAGAAAAGAATGGTGTATGTTTTACAAAAAGAGTAGTAGAGAAAAAAGGTTAAAGTAGTTGATGAAGGTAGCGAAAACAACTAATTAGTACCAAAAAGTTGTAAAGTAGTTGACGAAGTTAGCGAAAACACTTATTTGGTGTTTAATTTTTTTTTTTCGTTGTTGATGTTAATTATAAGAGACTATAAAAAAGCAATAAGATTACAGCTTTTTTACAAGTAAAACATTCCTTCAAATATTGATGAAATCTTGTTCAATATTCAATAGTACTAAATCAGATTCGGACAGTTTGGAAATTTCTGGAGTTGTGTTTAGCTTGAAGAAGAAATAGAAATATTGCGAAAAACATGCAAAGAACTAGGAATTGAAAAAAGAAAAAAAAAGTAAAAGTGCATAAACAGATTATCGAAAACGATCTCTAACGTTGGGAATACGTTATCTTCTTCAAAATGCGATAGCATTTTTCAGGAAGGGCACTTTTTATTTTAAAATGCAGTTATTGTTGCTAATTTAGAGGACTTAAAAGACCTTAAGTAAAGTTTTAGGGACTAATAAGTTGAGTATCAAGTTTGGGGGCCGTCACTGCACTTTTGTCATTCTCAACAAAAGGCGATTTCAGGTTTTTTTCTATGCCAAAATGCACGTTCATCCCTTAATTATGTCAACTCAAACTACTTAGTCCTTTAAGTATGACTCAGCACGATTTAATCCCTCATCTTTGAAAAATATAGCGAGTTAGTCCCTCATTAACATGGGCAAACTACAACTTTAGTCCCAACTTTCAACCTTTCAGCAAAATGACTGTTACATTTAAAACTTTCATTCGCACCAAACTCATGGCTTTAACAAACTTTACTAAATTGCTAACTACATAATCAAATAATTAAATTGTTTACAAATAAAAAAACTATGTAAAATAATTTAAAGAATTTATGATTATCTAATAATTTATATTATTCTTTTCTAAAGAAACTAGGAATTATGAATAATTCATTTTCTTTACCTTTCCTTTGACAACTAGGGAAAATTTTCTGGAGACATCCTTCTTTGAAAAGGGTTCTTCCAGGATACAGTCATATTGCCTGTTGAAGTGTTGTGAGTTGTGTAAGGGATCTGGTGCCTGGAGTTGCCTCTTTTTCTGTCCCTATTAAGTTTTAGACTCAATGCCCATGACGGACAAGGATTTCCTGAAAAATTTATGCTTGTTCCGCCATGAGAGTGAAGGTAAAATCCAAAAAACATTTACCAGAAATCCACGTCAATATATTATTGATTCACAAATTCTGATTTTGGTTGTTGGTTGTTAAACAAGCATAAGTTCTTTTGGGGGAGAATGTGTTTCGGCTTGTTTGTATGCCTCTTTTTTTGTTCCTCTTGCGTAGTTGTGCTATTTAAGAGTTTTACTATTTATTTTTAAATTTTTCTTTGGAAACCAACAGCAAAAAACCATGGAAATTATAGTACCATCTTAATAGCATGAAAATTGCAATGGATGAATTAGTTTTAAGATGATATGGTATACTAAGTCTAAATAAAAAATATTAATACCAAAAAGGGTAATTTGAAAAATTGTTTAAAAACTAAATTTAGTTAGAAAAAAAACTCCCTAAAAAATAATCTCTAAATTCATAACTCCCTAAAATTGATACGTTTTATATGAGAAAAGTGAGATAAATATTAAGAAAAAATAAATGGTCAATGTAAAACTAGAGTGCATAAAATATATTCTTTTTTGCTTCCAATAAATAAATTAAAGTAGTTTAAAAAAAAAGAAAAATATAAATTATTAGATACTTATAAAATTTTTAAATTATTATATACATATTTTAAATTATCATTGTTAAGTAACTTAATTAGTTAACAAAGTACTTCACAATTTAGTAAATTTTATTAACCCACAAGTTTGGCGATAATGAAAGTTTATAAATGGAAGGGTCATTTTGCTAAAAAATTGAAACTTAGGACTTAAAGTTAAAGTTTATCTTGACAGCTAAAGGACTAAATTGCACTACTTTACAAAGTTTGAGGACTAAGTCATACTGAGCGAAAGTTAAGAGACCAACTCATGTGAGTTGGTAAAGTTAGAGGACTAATGGTGCATTTAGGCTCTTTTTTCTATCGCAAATGCCTTTAGTCCTTTTTATCACTTTCCTGGTGTTCAAAGTTATTTTCTATTTCATCACATTTTTTGCTGTATATTCTTAGCACAAGTTATAATCATTCCCCATTCTTTTATTACTTCAAAGATCTTTTTTGGGGGCTGTTAGTATCTCTGTATGCCTTTAAAATTATATGGGTGAACTCCTGAAAATTTACCGATGAAGAATTGTTATCTTTTAGGGGTCTAAAAGATACAATGGACCCCTCAAAGTGTACTAGTCTTGACTGTTAAATTTTTAGTGGTTCATTGGTATCCTTTTAGGCGCTTGAAAGTGCATAAATTCTCTATCGGCACACTTTTAAGGGGTTTACTGGTACTTTTTTTTTTTGTTTCAATTGGTGCACTTTTAGGTAGGGGTGAGCAATTAGTCTATTCAATTATAACCGAAACTAAATAACTGATTTTTTTTTGTTTATGATGTTTAGCATTAATAACCGAATAGACTAAAACCTGTAGAAAACCCAAATTAACCAAAAACCGAATTAACCATTTGATTTTTGGTTTTTTAGCTAAATAACCAAAATTTTAAGCTCCAAGCCTTCCCTTTCCTAGCTTGCGACTGTCAGTTTGGCCTCCAGCCTCTACTCCTTCCCTTCTCAAACCTCTGTCGCCCACTCTCCTATCCAACTCCAAGTTAGAGGGCCACTACTGCCAAATCACACGAAATTGACGATTACAATTCAAAATTCAATCAGTTGGCCATATTTTCTTCAGTTAGAGGGCTAAGATTGGTGGTGCAAAGACAGTGACAATTGGTGAGTCGGTGACGGTCATCCCTTTTTGTGAGAGCAACCTTCACCGAGAATGAGCAATAGGAGGTCTATGAATTGGAGAAACTGAACATGTCCTCTACCAAAAATGAATCGACATAATCGAGCAAATTAAAGAAAGGAATAATATAAATCAATGATAGTTGGTGGGTTGGCAATGGTCAGTGACAGTGAATTGCAGGTTCATAGAGCGAATTGAAGTAGAAACAGTGAGAATTCACAAACCTTAGCTTGGACGGACATTTGAATCAAAGTTGAAAGTAGATGCCAATTGAGATAGATGAATGAGAGAAGAGAATAAGAGAGAACTTAGGGGCATTGAGACAAAACGATGCCGTTTTGTTTTTAAAATTTCAGTTTTTTCAGTGACCAAAGTACCAATGAATGAAATTGATAAGCGAATTGAAATTTTAAATCGGTTGTCGGTTAAAACTGAAAACCGGACCTATGTTTTTATTTGGTTACCAAAAACTGAAATTTTTTTAGTTATTTGATTATTTCAGTTAAAACTAAAGATTCTGTTCACCCCTACAATTAGGAGACTAAAAGTGTACTAGAGGATCGCTAAAAGTATATTGGCAGGGCCTTGAAAGTGTATATAGCGATCATTTTTCCTTATTCCTCTACATTGAGTAGGCAAATTTTCACAACAAATTATTTTTCTATCTAGTTTACTAACCTTTAGTCACCTTCTCTCTTAATTCTTCAATTTGTAACTTCAAGTTGCTTTCCTCTTTTAAGCTAGCATGACCTTTTCCTTAAGGGTTGAATAACATTATAGGGAACAAAGGAGGAGTGAGAAAGGTTTGGCGGAAAAGATCACTAAACTTTTTTAATTCAACCTTTTTTCTTGTTTTATTTAGTTACACTTACCTACCAATTTTACTTAATCAGTATCTTCAATTTTCTTATGTCCATAAAGATTTTTACATTTTCCCCTAAATTTCCTTATATTTTTCAGCTTAGTTCTATATTTTAAAAATTTAAAGCATCTATATTTCTCACTTCTTCAATTTTCCATTGCTCTCTCATTGGTTGCTTAAGTAGTTGGTTATTTTCTCTTTTTTGTTTTTTTCTTCGCTTTCTTTCTGTTTTGTACATTTCTCCCATTCAGCTGTGGCACAATGCCATTGCAATACCATAGAATTTTGTCTCAAATTAGGGATTCTTGGCAAAGAAACAAGCCTGAGTTTTTTAGCCAAACTCTTGGAGTTTTATTTATTAGTGTTTTCTTTTGTTACTCAAAATCAAGAAAGAAGACTAAGAGAATAGGGATGTTGCTAGTTTGTGAGTTGGACAAACATACTATTGTAGAGTTACGACCAATGAATGAATCAAACTGTTGGAATTTAGTTAGCAAGAGTGATTGCTAAATTCAATAGAAGCATTAAGACATACTTGTTTTATTACTAATTGGTGTGGTCACACCATATGTTGGTGCTGTCACACCAACTCACATGACCACTTCTAACACTAACTAGAGGTAGTTCAGTGGTTAGAATGATGTGACACATGTGTGTGACACATTATCACCTTGTAACTAATAGGAAGATGTCATGAGGTGATTATGTGATGTGTACATGTACAACTTGACATATCAGATAATTGCTTACTAATTACCCCCATAACTACTCATATTATAATGGGATATGACCTTTAGATGGAAGGACATATCCATCCTAATATATATGACCCTTGGAGAGATAGTTATGCACTATAACTACCCCAATTAGTGAAATAACATAACTTTTAGTGATGGGTCATGTTTTAGGTGAATTTAACAACCTTTAGAAGGTGGTTATGGCCTTGATTTAAGGAGACACAATTCTTAGAAGAGTTGTGACTATGTGGCTAAACCAACACATCTCTTCTAATGGTGGTTATCGCCTTATTTAAAGCGAAGAAGTTATGGGTGGATAAGGATACTTCTTAGCGAACTAGTGCAACCTTTAATGAAGAGTCATGACTCTTTTATGAAGGGTTATGGCCTTTCGTAAGTGTCAATTCACCTCTATAAATAGAGGGTAGTAGAATTGTGCAAAATTGATGCTATGAACACAACTTTTCGAGGCTCTACTTATTCTATTTCACTCCACACTTTTCTTTATCACCATAAAGAGAATTTTGATCATGTATTGGCTTTGAACGATCATATTTAATTACTTATACTTTCAAGTTAATTAAATGCCTGATCCTAGGTGTTCACAACAAGTCATGTCTTCTACAACATACTTAAAAAGTTGTCTTTCACCAAGGATACTATTACTTGGTTTTACAGTGATAACCAAGTACGTCTTAATTTTCACATTTATTTTATATCGTAGAAATTAAATTCTTCATTAGTTGTACACTAAATTTTCCTTAATGGTATTCGAGCCCGTAGGTTTAGTATGCATGCTCCCTTAAACAGCCTTTGGTTATTTGAAAACTTTTTCCATTCTATAACAATATTATTGACCTTAACTTTAATCTATATGCTAAGATTTAGTTTCAGTTACTAAATTTGAAATCTTTATGCTTGTTTAAACTTGGTTAGTACACTAGGTTAACCAAAAGATATGGTGATAAACATATAGATTATTTTGGTGCACTCAGTTTGTAAGTATGCAATTTGTACATTTTTTTTTTAACTTTATGTTCTTAAAATGTTTTTCTGGGCATATTGTTGGGCTGAATTGCATATGTTTTTTTGTTTGATTGTATTATTGTCTTTTTGTCAATAATGACCGTTTATATGTATATAAGGCAATTTAAGACAAGTAAACTAAAAACAATAAAAACATGTCAAAACAGATTTGATTACTTGTGCATGCACATGTTTGATGTACTAACTATTGCATGTTTAGATTACTAACTTCATAAGTGGAGTTAGCAATGAACTAAGTTTTGATTTGAAACTTAATGATGACAAAGAAGTCATCACATACGAAGATGTTCAAGATGTGCTAAGTGAAATGGAGTTGTTATTCATCATGTTTTAAGTTTTTGGAAAGACAAAGATAAGGAAAAGCAAACCAAGTGTTTGCTTTGTAATTACAAAGAAGCTTAAGCAAAGGGTTGCTTAGTAGCCAAAGTACATAATTTCTCATTCACTTCAAACTATATATTATATGCCATGTATACATTTTAGCCAAATCAAAATTCTTTAGGAATTGGTGATTTAAAGGTCAAAACTCACATTTATTGTAAAAAGGATTGTTCAATGGGACATATGTGTCTCTAACGGACAAAACTTTAAGTTTGATGATGAAGAGTTTGTTATGCAAGACTCTTTAGTAAAAAATACATATTAATTGTGTAATATGTACTTAGTTTAAGAGAATGTGTTTCTATTAAGTTCTTTGTACAAATCTTGCTTGCCATGCAAATTTTCCCTATAAATGATATTTTATTTTAGTGATAATGATAATAATTCCTTGTTTCTTAAATTATGGCTATATAGTCCTAGTGACTAATTTTTCCACAAATTCTAGTAAGTTTTTATTAGGATATCAAAAGTGATATTCTGGTAATGCACATTTAGGCTAAGAGAAAAGTACTAGTGTCTCATAAGTGATTCACTCAGTTATTTTTATGAACTTTTATGAAGTCGCCTTACTAGAGTTTACTTTGCATATGCGCAAAATAACTATGATTGGCCTTGCCTTGAGCTTGGCATAGCTTCGAAGGTTACTTGATGCCCAAGTAAGTGCAAGCTATCCTAAGGAATCAAGAGAAATACTAAGATCTCTAAGTACATGAGTAACTTAGAACACAAGCTAAGTTACTGGAGCACTTAAGTCATTGAGGTGTAATAAGTGCCGAGCCTAGTATCATCCAAGGTTCACCACGGAAGGTGAAGGCTTAGTAACAATTTGTCTCCTAGTCGGGTTTTGGACCTGAGGGACTAAAGTGGGAGCCTAGTACACATAGAGGCAGAGCTTTAGCATGCTTAGTTACCTACCCAAGTCTCAGGCTCGAGGAACTAGAGTGAAAAACTAGTACACCCAAACTAGATTGGCTATGTGCTAGTTAGGGTTCACCATAGAGAGGGTGAAAGGTTAGTAACTCTTAGTGACCTAGTCAGGACCTAGTACTGAGGCACTAGTGTAGGACTTTAGTGCCCCTAACTTGGCTCTACAAAATATACTTGGATTACTCCTGCACTTAGTATTCAAGGGCAGGTAGCTTAGTGCCTAGGTTATAACCTATCACAGTTGGTAAGCCAATGCTTGCTAGAGCAAGTTAGGGGTCAGAACTTGCTAAAAACAGGACAATGTCCCATAGAAGGACTAGGATGAGAAGAGGTCCCAAGGGACCTAAATATATGTGCATATGTTAGGCCTCAAACTGTTATTAGCTCACAGTAGATTTATGACATTTCTTGTCCAATGTCCTCGTGGGTTTTTTTTTGCAAGTACCTCGAAGACCCCTTATTGAGAATCTATGATTCTCACCCTTTTGTTTATGTGTGCAGGTTTGGGTGATTTGGCTAACAACTTGAGATGGTTGTTCAGCTAGTTGAGTAGGTACAATTCGTGCTTGCTAGTTTATATTTTCTATTTTATTGGTTATGTTATATACTAAATATGTTGGATTAACCTTAAGCAATGGTTTAGCTAGATGCACAATGGAAGGTTGAGGCTAAGGGCACTTGAGAGGTAGAGCTTAGGTGGTTAGCCTAGCATGGTTATCTCAATAGGTTAGTTATGTGTTTTGGTGTGTGATTTATGTACATAATTGAATAATGTATGTAGGGTTGATGCTTATAGAAGATGTGTTTATGGCTTTGGCTAGTTTTATAATTGTTTTTAAGTGCGGTGCCGCTAATGTTTTGAATGTTTTACTTTATGTTTAAATTTCCATGCCAAAGATACTAATGCATTATTTAGTGCTAGTACCTAGGTTAGTAAGCTTAGGTCGCGTGCATTAGTTTTTATGACAAGCAAAGAAACTAATAATTGCAAACCAAAACTCAGGAATTTCACAAATTCCTAGCGATCCTGGGCAGCAAGCAGTCGTAGGCGGTCTAAGGCTGCCATAATTGGTATCAGTGCCCTGGTTCTTTAGAGGCATAGGTACTAAGATAGTAGTGGAGCTTTGTTCTAAAACATAGTTAGTACTAACCAATAAGTTGTGTACTTCAGTGTTGTGCTTAATAGGTAGACATGGTGAAATCATAGACAGTTATGATAAGGAAGAACTAAAGGATGTTCTTGTTGGCCCTATAGGTGGTAGGAATTGGCTAGTGTAAGGTAAAGGCTTAACCTTTCACTAGTAGTTTAGTATTGCTATTGGAAATTCTGGCATCAATTTACTGGCATAGTTCTTGCTTTGGCTTGTGAGGTAGTTGTTTCTTAGGAACCACTTGTTTGTTGTGAAGCCATAAGTGAAAGCTTAAAAGCCGTAGATTGGATTGGCTAAAAAGGGTTCCATAGTTTGAATCCCTTTCTTGGGTTAACCTGGTTGACCTAAGTTGTAACAATAGTCGGCTAAGTTACATGGATAAGTTTCTTAGAGTAGCCAAGCAATGGAGTTGTTCAATCAGACACTGATAAGGTAAGTAGGTAAGTTTTAATTTTATTTCTAACAATCATTTGTAGGAGGAAGCTATGGAAGGAAGCGAGGAGCAGGAACTCATCCAGAAGGTAGGGTGGATTGATAAGACTATTCATTCACTAGTTATATACCTTAGTGTAGAGCCAATAGGAGGAGAAATGTTGCTAGGGGTTTAGCTTAGCTACTAGGAGGTAGTATGATAACCCTGGAAATAGAATGGTTTGCATGGACCAAGGGATAGCCCTGTGACTTATGATCATCATCATATGGTTAAGTAGAGTTGACAGACACCAAGGTAGCCAATGAAAGAAGAAAGCTTGGCTAGTGAAACTAGCCGATCAAGTAAGAGGAACTACATTACAGACAGGATCAAGCAAATAAGGTTAACACTTGTTGCTCTACTGCTAGTAAGTTAGTGGAAAGCTAAGTCATAGGTCAAAAGTGACCTACTGATGCCAAGGAAGAAGAGGCTTTGCCTAGACTTGTAAATGTAGAGCTGAGTAAGGCCTTTGATAGGGAATTCACCATGAATAGTCAAGAGAGGGCTTAAAATAGCCAGGTACAAAGTGACCTCCCGCCTAGTAAAGTATCATACTTAGTAGTAAAGAGTGCCAAGTGTAGTGTAGGTACAGTTGTCCTTGAGTGTCTATGCAATGATTCTAGTAGTTTTCATGTTCACAGGACTATAGGGAAGACAAAGATTGGAACCTTAGTCGGTGAAGATTTTGGTTGAGCTAGCTTTAAGCCAAAAGTTTAAGCATTTTACATATCCCTAGTGCCTTGAAAAAGGAAGGGCTCATGACTTGCAAGCTTGGTCCAGGACTAGCGGGCATGCTTACAACTCCAACGGGATAGAACCAGTCTTAAGGTGCATACCTTGATGCACTAAGCAGAGTTGTAGTGGACGGGCGACCCAGGTGAATTCCGATGGCTAACTAGCTCTGGATAGTTAACTGAAGCACTTGATGAAGCTAGTTCTCCCACTGACTAATATGGTTGATGTGGCAAAAGTCATAGGTACATCATTCTGATGTGTAGTTGGCACGTTGTAGTTGATGGTATGGTAGTTGAGTGTAAAAGCAAAGGTGGTCCTCTGTGGCCATAGATCAGGTAATGATTACCAAGGAGGTGTTGTTGCTGACTTGAGGCTAGGAGGCCTAGGAGAAGGTTGAAAAGTAAAGTGAGATCAAAAGCATGTCAGGGCCTAGTGAAGAAGGGCCGAGGTGTCATGTCGACTACCAATCTAAAGATACCTAATTCAACCTAAAATCGAGTAGTACCTTGCAAATTAACTAAGGAACCCATTAGGTGCTTCAAGCATGGGTAAGTATTCGTAGCCAAGAAGCAAGTGTACTAAGCGCATAGAAGATGAGTTAATCCAGCATGTGTAGTGTGTTGGGCTCTAAGTGCTAGGAAGCAAGATGGCTTAGTGTGTAAGCATTAAGCATCTAGGATACTTTGAGTGGAGCAGCTAAAGCATCAAGACCTTCAACTTAGGTATCTTACTTGTTGTCTCATCACCGAGCATTGGGTGGCCTAAGCCAAGGGGGCACGGACAAGAGCCCAAGGGTTGCTAGCTACTTGGAGGTTCTGGCACTTATGTTAGGGAAATTTTCTCTGATAAGAATGCAAGTGTAGGGGACTCAAAGGTATTGAGGTAGTAGGATCACGATGCTTGGGTGGTATATGTACACTTGGCTAGTGCACCAGTGTGCCTGATGCAATGGGCCATGCCTGAGAGGAGCGTTAAAGACTTGTACTCTAGTGTGCTAAGACTTACAACTTGAGGCAGACCATTTATTTAAGAGAGCCCTAGAGTCTAGAGGAGTACAAAGCAAAGTATGCCTTGTGGTGTTAGAAAACTATGTGGCATGGCTATAGTACACTAGTGATGCAATTTGTCTAATGACTGATAGGTATTGTCTAGTACCAAACCTGTGGTAAGGAGCCATCAGTGTGAGAGTTGGTGGACAGGTTTCATACTTGTTAAGCTAATCTTGTCCTAAGCGATTTTGGTAAAAATGTGTTAGGTGCCGAACCTAAAGTAAACTCCAAGTGTAAGTGATGGTGGACAGGCTTCAAGCTTGTTAAGGTAGCTTGCACTAGGAAGTTTGAGCACAGAAGAAGTGTGAAAAAGTTGTTGGTTCCTGGGCATGCTAGGTCAGATTTAAACTTGTTAAGGATCCTTCAGTAGAATCCACAAGCTAGGGATAGTGGAAGACCATACCATAGTCGTCAAAAATGAAATTGAACAAAGGTGATTAAGATCGAGTAAGGTTAGGCTAAGGTGGGGAGGACAATGAGCAGTTATCAGTGTATTGTTAAGTGGGAGTACAAAGTGTGACATTGGCTATAGTACCTATACAAGTGAAGGCTCAGCTTGAGTGCCATAGAGCATTGGTCTAACAAGTCAAGTAGGTGAACACCAAGTGGGTTGTTGTAGAGTCAACACCCTTTTCGTACGATTGGTCAGGATATGTGGCATCGTATCCTAGGTTTTGCCTCAAGGTAAGGATATACAATTTGGAGGACCACAATTTTCAAGGTAAGGAGATGTTATAGCGCTCTAGGTATTAAACCAATAATGGTCAGGTAAGACTTGGTTATGAGGTAGGAAATCCCTTATTAAACATTTATTATGCATTTCAACCAAGTAGTGAATGTTAAAAAGGTTCCTGGAGCACAAATGGCACCTAAGTGTCACCTGGTGCATTTTTGTAATTTTGCCTAGGTTAAAGGTAAAACTATAATTATGGTAAAATCAGGGTCTAAAAAGTTAAATTGCGAGTGTAAATGGTTAAAGGTTTTAGAGCTAGTTTGGTAAACCGAACACCACAAGTGAGTTTGAACTAAGTAGAAAGCCAAGTGAACTTTTAAGTGGACTTATTTGTAGTGTCATGGAAAGTTCAAATGGGATAAAGTGTAGCAAAAATGATTTTTGGGAGCTGAGTGACTAAGGAAGCAAAGCTAAAGGAGTGGATGCAGGTTAGTGTGCTTGTAAGGGGTTAGGAGATAGGCGATTAGCACTATTCACCTTCTCACACCTCCCAAACCCGTAGCCCACCTTCCACCTCCATGGATGGAGCTCCCGAGCTCTCAGTTTCACCATTTCTTCAAGAAAATTGAAGCTCCCAAGTAAAATCATTGAAGCTCAACCTAGTTTTGGTGAGTTTGTGGCATTTTTGTGGTATTTTGAGTGTTTTGAGCTCAAAGCAAAGGTAATGGTCTATTTCCTAGCTCAAGTTCAGTTCTAAGTTGATTGGGTAGGTTTGATTGGTCTTGATTTAGTTTTTTTGGGTGTCCATTGTGGAGGCTTTAAGCTTGGAACCTTAAGAACATCATTGGTTCTTAATGGAAGCTTTGGTGCCCAACTTGTTAGATTTTGTTTTGGATGTGTTTAAGGTAAGGGAATTTCTTGTTTTCCTTGTTATGTTAATGCATTGAATCATATTTAGCCTTGGGGATGAGTAATTTCAAGCCTAGAAGTGATTAGAACCAAGTTTGAGGCGATTATGCATAGTTTTTGCGAGGAATGATGAAGTTGGCGAGTTTGTGGGGCTATTGTGTAGTACTAGGTGCCAAATAAATCATACCCAAGTTGTGTTTTTGGGGCTGAGGTACCAGCCTAGGCACTGCAGCTCTAGTATGTTCATTTCAAGAGGGCTTCAAATCAACTATGGGGTCGTGGCACTAGGCTTGAACTGCAGCCTCATAGTTGTTTCAGACAACAACCTTAAAAGGTGTTTTTGGTCCTAAACATCTTATATATATTTCTAAAGGTTGGTGAAGTTTAAAAATGGTCTCAGAAAAAAGAACACGCGATGGATGGATCAAACAAAGCAAGGAGAAGATGGTGTGTGCATAATTGAACCATGTGTGTCCATAATGGTATTTTGGTGCCATAGTTGACGCTTGCAGTCACCCCAAAGGTAGTTTGAATGCATTAATAATGAGTAACTAAGTATTTTAAATAAGGATCATGGTGAACTAGCATTGGTGAACCGAAACCGTGGCCTAGTTAACTAAGAATAGTGCATGTGCACTAAGGCACGGTTAGTGTGGGCAACATGTAGCACTACTTGCTGTAGCTTGGAGAGATGATTTTTGGTAGTATTGAACTGATTTTAGGGTGGTTTAAGAGCCACAACAACTATAGGAAGTTAATGAAAACACTAAGAGTCCAAGGAAGGCACTATAAGGCTAATAAGGGCACATAAGTACATTTAGGTTCAATGTGAGCCCTACGGCCCATGGGAAGCCTAGAATGGATAATGTGAGAGCTCAACTTAGCTTGAAAGGTTGCTTGACACTCAAGTAAGTGTAAGATATCCTAGGGAATCAAGAGAAACACTAAGAGTTTTAAGTAGGTAAGTAACTTAGGACACAAGCTAAGTTACTAGAGCACATTGAGGGACCTTGGAGACACAAGGTAGTTAGGCTACCTTACTACATTCGGTGTTAGTGTTGTGCCCAAAAGCTAATCATGAGATGATTGTATTTTGCACATTGAGTCATGATATTTTATTGAGGCATCATTCCAATAATTGTGTTTGTTATTTGTTTCTACATAACGTAATCAAACATAATTATAACCCTAGAATAATAGTATTCTTAAATGTCCCTGGTCCAGTATTATTGTGGAGTGAGTTACAATAATGCATAAAGAATAGCATATGTGGAGACTAATATGAGATATGTAGTCTACATATTGGTATAAGTTAGAAAACTTGTGTACTAGACCGACCCACCATGAGAACGCTACATAGATCGTTATATGAGTGTCATAAGTGAGTTTCATAGTGATAATGGTATATGTAGTCCTTTGACCTAAATCATCAAAGTTCCCTACATTTGAGTCATATACTTTCACACTTCTTTTTGTTGCTCGAAACTAAGTGAACATGAAGGTGGTCATTAAGTATGTCACATATCATGCAGAGGGTTTGTATGATCAAGATTAGACTTGTCCCATCTATTTAACGAGAGTGATATCTTTAGGCCCCTTGATAGAGTAAGACTAAGAAAATGCATGGCCATGCTCAAATAAGTTGATATATGTTATCAATGTTATCAGTTTAAGTTAGTCTACTCGGTAATTAAAAAACCATAGATCAAGTTATACGAGAGTGACACATTCCATGTCTCGTGCTTGGTCTTGACATCTTGGACAAAGAACAATGACATATACAGATAATGATTATAGAGGTTTAGTCAAATCACTGACTATCTTGTCACTTCGGTAGCAATGAAGTTTTGCTAGACACCGCTCATTATTTATGATCATATATGTGATTTATGATCACTATCATTATGATAAGAGCCAATTGGGTTATTTGAGTGTATGGACCAAATTTTTTGGGTTTTAGTTTCATAATAATTTCGGATTAATAATTGGCCCAAAGGTTGAGCCATTAATTAAGCCTGAAATTAAGCTTAATTAGATTAGGGTTTTGACACCCATTAGGCTTGAGAGTTGAGTTTCACTATAAATAAATCATATAGTAAAAATTTCGTAGCTCTTGCCCTAGCCTCCTTAAAGACGAAATCAAAAAGGTTCTAAAGGCTCCAATCACACTCTTCTCTTGCCATTCATTGGACAACACAAGCTAGCACTGCGGGTGTAAGAGGAACGCATCTGCCGAGATATGGTAAAGGCATGGTGATCCTGAGAGGCTCATGTGAATACCATGGAGAGCTTGAACACATCAATTGTTCAAGTTTTATGATTCAACTAAATAGTTGTGTGAAAGATCTTAACCGAATTAGGTATAAAATTTTCGAACACCCAATTTACCCTATTTCACTTGGATCCTGAAGGGTTTTGATTATATTCCACTGAGTTTGTTTGTCTCCCAAAACCCAACATTTGAGACCCTAGATGTGCTAGAAAGCCCACGAAGCACTTGGAGCAAGCATGATTCCTAGTAATGGCCAACTCATTGAGGTGTAGTAAGTGCCGAGCCTAGTATCATCCAAGGTTCACCAAGGAAGGTGGAGGATTAGTAACACTTTGTCGCCTGGTTGGGTTTTGGACTTGAGGGACTAAAATGGGAGCCTAATACACCTAAGGGCAGAGGTTTAGTATGCCTAGTTACGTAGCTAGGTCTCAGGCACGAGGAACCAGAGTGAGAACCAAGTATGCCCAAACTAGATTGGTCTTATGTTAGTCAGGGTTCACCATAGGAAAGGTGAAAGGTTAGTAACTGGTAGGGGCCTAGTTGGAACCCAGTGCTGAGGTACTAGTGTGGGACCTTAGTGCACCTAACTTGGCTCTACCAAGTATACTTGGATTACTCCTACACATAGTATTCAAGGGGATGTAGCTTTGTGCCTAGGTGACAACCTAGCATAGTTGACGAACCAAGGCTTGCTATAGCGAGTTAAGGGACAGAACTTGCTAGAGACAATGTCCCATAAGATGACTAGGATGAGGAGAGGTCCCAAGGGATCTAAATATATGCACATATGTTAGCCTTCAGATAGTTATGAGCTCTTGGTAAATTTGTGATATTTATTGTCCTGTGTCCTCTAGGGTTTTGTTTTGCAGGTACCTCAAAAACTCTTTACTGAGAATCTATGATTCTTACCCCTTTGTTTATGTATGCAGGTTTAGGTGGTTTGGTTAGCAATCCGAGATGGTCATTGGGCTAGTTGAGAATGTACAATTTATGCTTGCTAGTTTACATTTTTTGGTTTATTGGTTATGTTATATACTAACTATGTTGGATTAACTTTGAGCAATGGTTGATCTAGATGCACAAGGGTGGTCGAGGCTATGGGCACTTGAGAGCTCAAGTGGTTAGCCTAGTATGGTCATCTCAGTAGGCTATGCTTGAGTACTTAATTGTACAAGATGCCTTTAGCAATATTGGTTAGTTATATGTTTTGGTTCGTGATTCATGTACATAATTGAATAATGTATATATGGTTTATGCTTGTAGAAAAAATGTTTGTGGCTTTGGCTAATTTTATAATTATTTTAACTATGGTACTGCCAATGTTTTGAATTTTTTATTTTATGTTTAAATTTCCATGCCAAAGCTACTTATGCATTATTTAATGCTAGTAACTAGGTTAGTAAGCTTAGGTCACGTGCATTGGTTTTTATTACAAGCAAAGAAACAAATAATTGTGAACCAAAACTCAAGAATTTCACAAATTCCTAGCAATCCTAGGTAACAGGTCGTTGTAGGCAATCTAGGGCTACCACACCATGCCATTGTTATGCCAGCATCATGATCTTCAATGGAAATTTTCATTTTTTCCCAATATACCAAAATTTTTTTTATACAATTTATTATTAGTTGTGAACTCTAATAGTGTAATGTGAACATGATTATGTTTGGGTAAGCATGCACATACATGAGTTTCATAATAACTAGGGATGAATTCCTATGCAACCTTTTCATGACATATTATAGTATTGACTATGCAAAGCATGTGACATAGACTTGCTGAAAGGCTTATTAGTCACCTAATTTTCTATCTATATGACTTGTATTTGCATGGAGGGGCTCATAATTTCTATAAGAACGTATTAACTAATGAAGCTTAAAATAGCGACAAAGTCAGGTTCCAAGACAAGGCCAGTGGCCTCTATCATCTGAAATGACATAAAGCTAATAAGAAACATTCTTTTTCATTTATTCTTACAATCATGGCAAAAGTTGCCCTAAGAGGTAAGGTCAATGAGAGTTCTACTATTCATCTTCAAGATAAATAGTAAAAGGAGATCCCGAAGATATCTAAAACTTGAATCTACGTATACAACTTGGACACATGTCTACTTTACTTTACATTATCCCTTTGAAATCACTGATATGTGATGGAATTGGATGGTTATCATTATTGCACTTCAGAGTTCTAATACTTTATCACTAATATTTGTTAACCCCTTAAGATAACCAGGATCATTTCTGTAAGGAGTTTTTTTCCTGTCTTTGTAATCCTAAATTCTTTACAAGAATCACATACAAAATGAACAACTATCTCAATATCTTGGTTATCTACCTGCACCTTTGAAGGTGGTATGTCACAACAACTTTACCATTATGGATCTTATCCTTCTACCAAATTACCTACATCTTTACTGTCATAAATGCTTTGGTATTAGTGGCGATCTCCCCTCATCAGAATTCTATTAGACAAGACTTGTCATCCTGCCTAGGTTGCATGCAGTGAATGATATTCATTTTTATTATATTCTATTTAGCCTCATTTAGAAAATACTATTAAATCCAAATAGCCTTTTTTAAGGGTCTTTGTTAGAGGCTAAGTTATCCTCATTCGTAGGCGTCCTTAATAAGGACCTCGTCTTCTGCCCATATGCACCCTTGAAAAAAAGCTCTAATCATCCTTTACATTGAGTCCCATAGGTGTTCGCATAACATTGACTCTCATAGGTGTTTGCATAAGGGATTTAGTCTTCCATTCATAGGTGCCACCCACAAGGCTTTTTAGCTTTTTGCAACTATATCACTAGTTTTAGTGTCGACAAGGCTACTTAGCCCTTTACAAATATATTATTAACTTTTGGCTTTAACAAAACTCACACGTATGACAAATACCTTGCCCCATTTTTCATTTCGACTCTATCACCCTCGGTAAGTACCTTGCTAGTCTCTTTAAGGCTCTTATCTTTTAGTAAAAGCATTGCTTGCTTCTAACTACTTCTTAAGCTTATGCATTCTACAGGCACTCTAAGAAGTGATCACTCTTTTTCACTACATTACCTAATGTAGGGGCTTCCACAAGCAATGTTAGTATGAATCTAGTCTTCTATCTATATACACTTTTAGTAGGAACCTTGTTCATGTATAAGGCACCCTTCACACCTTAGGTTTGCAAATAAATACTCCTCTTAACATAGGGAATCTTCACTCTCGATGCTCATCCCTCATATTTTGGCTTTTATGGGGCATTTTATATCATAATGGGACTAAGCCCTTTAAGTCTGACAAGCCAGTTAGAACAACAAGTTGCTCTAAACATCACAACTTTCTCAAGCCTAAAAAATTGTCTTTGGCTCAAGATACAAGTCAAAGAAAATCATAAATCAATTATAATCTCAATTAATAACTCTCTTGATTCATGAAATTCTCACATGATCCATGCTAATCATGAATGATCTATAGTGATTCTCCATAATCCTTGATTCCCTCAAATCTCTTCAAACATTGATCTTCTTTATGATTCTCTTAACTTCCCATATCTACCAAAGCTATTAGGCTATAAGAAGGGCATTATTCGGCTAAACCAGGTTTGCAAATGTTTTACCCAACTAACTCATTCCCTATTATTCTAAGGAATGACAAAAAGTTAAAAGCTTTCATTCAACTACTAGAGATAAAGTTAGAAGAGCATATTTTTAAAAAGGCATAATACTCATTAGGGATGGCATTACAAAAAAGGCACAAATAGATTGTCAATGCAATGTCACTTGTTAAAGTTGCTAGAAAAAAATTGTCCTATATGAGAAGCAATGAAGAATGGGGACATTTTATAGTTGAGGTTTCTTCATGTTGTAATGAGTTTGGTATTCACATTCCATGGAAGATCCACAGGCTCCAAGAACAACTCAAAAAAGTTAACAAGTTAGCAAATTGCACTATTATAGAGTTGATTTATTTAATGCTTTCGTGGATATGCAACTTTAAGTGCTAAGAAGTTGTTTCAATGAAGTAAACACAGAGTTACTTCTTTGTGTTGCTTGTTTGTGCCTATCTAAGTTTTTCCATGCATGAGGAAAAGTTGTTTAGAGTGGTTGAACTTTATCCAACAGAATTTGCTATGGTTGAACTTGTTGCACTTAGATACAAACTTGGGAATTATATTGTAGATGTGCATGGAGATGAAAGGTTAATTAAATTAGAGGAGATTGGAGATTTGCAAAGAAAATAGTAGAAATGAAAAAGCATATTTTCTACCCACTAATATACTTTCTTTTGAAGCTACTCATTTTACTTGTAGCAACATCAACTATGGAGCATATATTTTTAGTAATGAAATTGATAAAGAATTATTTGCGGAATAAAATGAGTGCTAAATTGTTTAATGATTGTTTAGTAGTATAAATTGGAAAATATGTATTCAACTGTATTAACAGTAACAAAATTGTAAAATTTTTAAAGCCGTGAGAACTCATCAAGAACAATGTTAGTGAATATGTACATCTTTTATCCTTAGAGCATATACACCAATTTAAGTTTTATTATAACATCTTAGGTGGCGTTTGGAAGTGGAAAACAGTTTTCATTATCCTTTTCTACTTTTATTTTTCATTTTCTATGTACAGTTTTCTTAAATGCTTCTTAGAAAATATGTTTAGTTAATTCTGCAATAAAACAATTTTTCTAGAAATGAAAAATTGAAAAACATGTTTAGTTGAGAAAATTTTCTTCACAACAAAAATCTATATTTTTGCATTGGTAAAACATTCAAATGTAATGTTTGTATAAAAGAAAAAAAAAACATGTTCATCTGATAAACAAAGCTGTCTTAGTCATAATATTTTTCAATGTATAATACAGTTCTAACAAGAATAGTATAATAGCTAATATCACTAAATACACTAAAATTAATGCCTATGGGAGCGAACTTTGCACCGTTGGTAATCATTTCACATACGGGTGGCTATCTCATCTCTCACATTAGCCATTTGGCTAATCTTATAAATTACACATGGCTGTGGGATTTTAACATGGATGAATAAAAAATTCTAAACACTACAAATAGACAAGATAGGTTGTCCTTGGGCTACCTAATGAAACTATCAAAATGGATCAACCAGTAAGTCACTCAACTTAACTAAGAATAGTTTGCCCTTCTAAAAGCATATCCTATTTAATCACCCAAAACATTTGAACAGGATTTATCAAATCCCCAGATATCCATAATTGAACAATTTTAAGTTTCAAACAAAGCCCAACAGTAAAACCAGAAGCTTCAAACAAGTGTTCAGAATCATAAACTTGTTTGGAAGCTGGTGCAATAAGAGTACATAAACTTGTTTTCCCATCTTCATTTTTTTTCTACAATAGTTTGGTTAGAGCAAACAAATATAGTGAAATCACATAACATTACAGATTTAGCAATAAGCAACTAGCGTGCTTCCTATACAAAATCCATATTGCTTCATTATAAAAGCAAATCCATTAGTAGAACTTTATAACCAGTTTCTACTTAGTCTTCTTCAATTTCAGTTCCAAGGAAATAGCAACCAATTAAGCACTAATTAAAATACAATGAAAACCACACAAGTAGATGCATAAACACTACCTAGCTAGAACTTGTAGTCATATTCCTGCTCAATTTATTAACCTATCATTTTTAGCAGGTTCCTAATGTGAACTCTAAACATAACTAACAATAGACAACTCAGAAATCTAGGCACAAGTCATGTGCTATGAGTTTGGCATTTCCTTAGAACTAATATATTCTTTTACTAACAATAACAATTTACAAACACCCATACAAGGCTATACAATCCATATTCAATCAATAAACACTAGTCTAAGCTCAATCTAACCACTAATCCATCATTTTTAGCCTGCTCATCAAACAAACAATAGTAGTTTCTCCCTGGAAATGACATAACCAATTCAAAATACGCATAGAACTCACGCAAGCCAATTTGGCCTATCAACATGGCTAGCAACATGATCAACAGAAAGTAGAAAAGTTACAGTATAGGTAGTTCTACTACCAATGCTCTCAGACTTATATTTTTGGAGTCTCAATCAAAGGGTAATTTGCAGAATGAACATATGGGAAAGAAAAAGTTTTAGGTTGTTCCTCATTCTAGTGTTATTTGATTGTCAAAAGCTTGTGAGATGTGTATTAAAGCAACGCCAAGAATGGTATAATATACGGTTCTTTGGACAATTGTTCCTTGACACTTATGGCTATCCTCTAGATTACAAAAAGCTTGGGTTCAAGATACTGGTATCTCTACTAAAATTATCGCCTAGTGCAAAAGTACAATCCAGATACTTATTTGCTACAAGTATGGCATGTGCTGATACTTTCAACATTGATAGCAACATGATCAACAGAATGTAGAAGACCCAAAAAAATCGCCACAAACATAAACACCAAAGCAGGAAACACAAGAGATACTTCCAAATCACCACAAAAAGATCAACACCATTCTGATCAAAACCTAAACCAATTATTTGTTTCCAGCCGGCGACTCAATAGTTAGACCCCAAAAACCAAAGCAAAACTAGAATGGCAACCCCATAAACCAGAGAAATTCGATGATAAACTACAACCCAAATCCAACAATTCCACATAAACAAACACCGACTCCCATATGAACAATAACAAATGGGGAAAATGTAGAAATCCAATACCTTGAAAACAAAAATCCAATCACCTTGGAGAAACTGGATTAAACAAGATGCGGCATCGAGCTTCTTCTCTAACCTTATCTTAGAGCAAATCCAATCACTTTGGGAACAAAAATTCAAAGAGAGTTACAATCGATAGAGAGATCGAGAGGAGGCAGGGCAGAGTGCAAGAGAGAGACAGAGAGGGATTGTACCTGGTGCGAAGAGAAACAAGGTTGAAGGCACTGATGTCTGATGCAGAGAGCAGAAGGTCGACGGCGCTACTCGAAAAAGTTGCGACTCCCAATCGGGGGAGAGCTCGATGCATTTTTTATTTTCGGGAAAATTGGAAAACCACTAAATCCCAATTTTCTAACTCTTGCTAACTTGGAAAATAGTTTTCCAAGATAACTAAAAAAGAAAAATATTTAACTAAACATGTTTTCTTTTTATTTTCTAATTTTTAAAAAATTTTCTAGAAAAATTAGAAAATTTTCTAGAACTAAACACATTATTGGTATTTAGTATTTGTGTATGATATATGAATGGCCCCGTCCGAAAAAACCCATGAATCTGCCGGTGTGACTCATGCAAATAATAAAATAAGATAAAGATTATAAATGTTTACGTTTTTCATGACCTTGATTGGCGTCGGCAGAGGGCGTATTTGTGACCTCATGATTAGCTAAAGCACGCCAATAACTTATGTCGGACATCTTATCTGACCTCTGGGTAGACTACTTAATTAATGAATCATTACTAGGAAGTGCAAATTAAATGAAATCTCATTATCATGAGGGTCACCAAGTTATATAATTGAAAAGGGTTAAAGTTTCGATTCATGTAAGAGTTGTTTTTTTTTTTTTTAGCTGCAAGGATAAGTTTAGATTTGATTAGATGTATTATACTTGGTAATATATATTGTTTTGCTTTTATTTTTTGTCAAATTTGTAGGGGCCCCTTTAGGATTCTAAAAATTTTATTGGTGTATATGAACATGAATGAAATTATACAATTGTATTTATAAATTACGTTCTTTATAATTAGGAAGAATGAGAGCAAAAATGGTTCAGTTTTTCTTCCGTGATTTAGTTTTTGTTTGTAATTGGGATGGTTGAGCCATTTTGTTGCTTGCTACAAACAAAGCCATTCTGTAAAAAACAAAAACAAAAACAAAGTCATCATCTTCATCAGTTTGTATCCATCTTTACCTTAGTTGCTTCCATTTTGAGTAAAGAATTTCATAAACTTATCTTTCCTTCTTATTCTTCTTCTCTAGGTAAGCCCTTATGTGAAATTTTAAATTGTCATAAAAAAAATTATAGAAAGAAGTTAGGGTTTGGTTTGTTAAATTCGACTTCTGGTTTTGGTAAGGATATGGGTTAATGGGAGGTTTAGAACCGCCATTAGCTATAAGAATTGTTACTAAATTGATTGAGCTACTTAGTGTAAACGAAAGATTCAGATTTTGGAAGATGATGGAAGATTTAGACTTGGTGCTCAAAATAATCCATTTCAGTTATTTTATTTATGACTAAAAGTAGTTGGCTTTCTTGTTTATTTCAGTTTGAATTTAATACTTGATTATTTCAGACACGTGAATGAGTGTCGTGTTATAATTTTAGTTTTAAACTTGTGTATTAAATTTAATTATTGTACAACTTACTTGTAGACAACTATCCTAAATAAGCGCATGCAAAATACTACTTATTCATTTTTCTTGAATTGAATGACAAAAGTGTTCTGGTCAGTATCGGCTCACAACTTGCAGTATTTTTTATTGGTACATACCAGCCCGATCAAGAGAGAGTTAGAAATGTTATTTGAGTAAATTGCATAAATGGTCTATAATCTTTAGTCATTGTTTCCTTTTATTCTTTAACATATTGAATGTTCTGTGTTTGTCTTAAATTTATTAAAATTATTTCACTTTGGTCCCTTACCAGATGAAATTCATTAACTCAGAATAATTGTCTAACAGAAACTTTTGAAATTCTAATTTAAATATTTGATAACTGTCTACTAGTAAATTTAAACAGTTTAATATTTTTTTATAGTAAATAGACAATTTAAATTGATAGTTTTTTATTTCTAAATAAAATAAATTCAATTTACAGAGAGAAAAAAAAAAAGTTAACCTGAATCTGGCCCAAAACCTGACTTGAAGTTACTTAAGACTGAAATTAATCCGACTTGCATTGAACCCTAACCCAAATAGACCCGACCTAATCTAACTTGAACTTGAAATCAACCCGAACCCAAATAACCTAACATGAACCCGACCTAGACCCAAATTCATACGAACCGTTTAGGCCTGAACTTGAATCACGTAACTCAAACTTGACTTGACCCACCCAATTGTCATTCTTAAGTACTGGTAAGTTTGGTGTTGGCTGCAGGTGAGAGTGTTCTTGGTGGAGTTTCTTGTGGTTTAGAGTGTATTTGCACTTAATCAGGGTGGATGTTTTTTTTTTCTAGTTATAATATTCAAAAACTACAACTGCACCATATAGCATTTAGTTTTAAGATTTCCAAACCTACACCATAACTAGAACGATTTAAGCTGGCACTAGAGCAACAAGCATTAACCTCACTTGCTTGATCCCATTTAGGACTTTACTCCTCTACTTGCTCTATCCTACCTGAAACTCAGTTTCTATTATTTGATTAATTGGTTTTACTAGCTGAGCCTTCTTATTTCTTAAGCTATCTTGGTAGTCCATGACTCCACTTAACCACGGGATAATGACCACCAGTCACTAGGCTATCCCTTAGTCCATGGCAGTCATTACTATTGCTAAGGTTCCCTTACTATCGCATGGCAATGAATTCAAACCCCAAGCAATGATTCTACTTTTATTGGCTCTGCACTAGGGTATGTAACTAACGAATGAATAGGTCCATCCATCCATTTTACCCTCTGGATAAAGTCCCTGCTCCACACTTCCTCCCACAGCTTCTTCCTGCAAACAACTGTTAGAAATAAAATTAAAACTTACCTACTTACCTTATCGACATCTGACTAAATGGCTTCATGGCTTGGCTACTCTAGGGAACTTCTCCACATAACTTAGCCAGCTATTTTTATAACTTAGGCCAACCAAGTTAACCTAAGAAAAGAAATTCAACCTATGGAACCTTTTCAGCAAATCCAATCTAAGACCTTTAGGCCATCACTTATGGTTCCATAACAACCAAGTGGGTTTTAAGAAACCACTTCCTCACAAATAAAGAAAAAGCAATGCTAGTAAACTGATGCCAGAATTCCCAATTGGAACACCAAACTACTAGTGAAAGGTTTAAGCCTTACCTCACACTAGCCACTTCTTGCCACCTACAGGGCCTATAAGAACATCATTTAGTTCTTGCCACCCTAACCGATCTTGAGTTCACCATGTTTACCTATCAAGCACAGCACTACAGTACGCAATTTATTGGTTACCACTAACTATGTTCTAGCACAAGGCTCCACTACTATCTCAGTTACCTATGCCTCTAGACAACCATGGCTCTGATACCAACTGACACAGCCCTAGGCTGCCTGCGGTGACCTGTGCTGCCTAGGATCACTAGGAATTCGGGGAATTCCTATGTTTTGGTTCATAATTGTTGGTTTTTATACTTGTGATAAAAAGTAATGCATGTGACCTAAACTTACTAACCTAGATACTAGCATTAAATAATGCATGATTTGCTTTGGCATAAAATTTAAACATAGCATAAAATATTCAAATTATTGGCGAATCTGCACTTAAAACAACAGTAAAACTAGCCAAAGCCATAAACACATTTTCGACAAGCATTAGCCCTATTTATAGTATTCAATTATGTACACGAATCATAAACCAAAACATAAAACTAACCAATGTTGCTAGAGGCTTCTAGTACAATTAAGTACTTAAGTATAACCTACTGAGATAACCCTACTAGGCTAACCATATGAGCTCTACTTGTCAAGTGCCTTTAGCCTCTATCTCCCCTTGTACTTCTAGATCAACCACTGCTCAAAGTTAATCCAACTTAGTTAATACATAACATAACCAATAAATCAACGAGAAAACACAAACTAGCAAGTATAATTTGCACCTGCTTAACTAGCTTAACAACCATCTCGGGTTGCTGGTTGAACCACCTACACTTGCACATGCAAACTAAGAGGTGAGAATCATAGATTCCCAATAAGGGGACTTCGGGGTACCTGCAAAGAAAACACTATAGGATAATGGATAACAAATGTCACAAATCTATTGCATGCTTATAACGATCTGAGGCCTAATATATGCGTATATACTCGAGTCCCTTGGGACCTTCCTCATCTTAGTCCTCTCCTAGCGAGTTCTAGCTTCGAACTCACTTTAGCAAGCCTTGACTTGCCAACTATGCCAGGTTGTCACCTAAGCACATAATAGGCTCCCCTTGAATACTATGTGCAGGAGCAATCCAAGTCTTCTTGGCAAAGCCAAGTTGGGTGCACTAAGGTACCACACTAGTGCCTTAGGTCTTGGACCAGGCTAGGCCACTAGGTTTTACTAACCTTTCACACTTATGGTGAATCTTGACTAGCACATGACCAATCCAGTTTAGGCGTACTAGGTTCTCACTCTAGCTCCTCGGGCCTAAGACCTAATTAGGTAGCTAGGTGCACTAAACCTTCACCCCTAGTTGTACTAGGCTCCCACTTTAGTCCCTTAGGTCTAAGACCTAACTAGGTGACCGAGTGTTACTATGCCTCCATTTTCCTTGGTGAACTTTGTATAATACTAGGCTTGGCACGGGCTATACTCCAATGAGTTGGCCATCACTAGGAATCATGCTTACTCTAAGTGTTCCTTGTGTTTCCTAGCACATATTAAGGTCCCAAAAGTACTAAGGTAGCTTAACTACCTTACTCCTGAAAGACCCCTCAATGTGCCCATGTAACTTAGCTTGAGTGCTAAGTCACCTACCTACTTATAGCTTTTGGTGTTCCTCTTGATTCCTTAGGGTAACTTGCACTTACTTGGGTGTTAAGCAACCTCCCAAGCCATACCAAGCTCCCATATTATCCAATCTAGGCTTCCCATGGGGCCTAGAGCTCACATTGTGCCCAGATGCACTTATGTGCCCCTATTAGCCTCATAATGCCTTCTTTGGCCCTTAGGTGTTTTCGTTAACTATTTGTGGTTCTTGTAGTTCCTGATCCAATCTAGGGTCAATAAAATACTAACCCAAATCATCTTACCAAGCTATAAGAAGTTGTGCCACATGTTGCCCATACTAACCGTGCCATAGTGTACACGCACAATTCTTAGTTAACTAGGCTACGGTTCTAGTTCACCATGATCCTTGCTTAAAATACTTGGTTACTCATTATTAATGCATTTAAACTACCTTAGCGATGACTACAAGCCTCAACTAAGGTACCAAAATACCCTTATGGACACACTTGGTTCAATTGTGCACACACCATCTTCTCCTTGCTTCATTTAATCCATTTGTCTTTTTTTCTCCATCCCATTTCCATTATAAATCTTTCTCCAATCTTAGGAACATGTCTAGGATGTTTTGGAACCAATTAGGAACCAAAAACAACCTTCTTGGATGAGTTTCGAAGCAACTATAGCGCTACAGTGCTAGCCTAGTGGCACAGTGCCAGAATGGACTTGATACTGTCCAAAAATGGGCATCCTGGAACCTAGGACTCAGGAACACGGCCTGGGTATGCTTGCCTTTGGTGCCTAGGTGCCCAGAATGGCACCTCGGTGCCAGAAATTGGCTAGCTTCATCGTTCCTTGTGAAATCCATGCACAATTGACCCAAACTTGATTCTAATCACTTATAGGCTTGAAATTAATCATCCCCAAGGCCAAATATGATAGAAATGCATTAACATAACATGGAAAATAATAAATCCCCTTACCTTAAACACAATCCAAGTAAACTCAAGCAAGTTGAACACCAAAGCTCCCATAGCTGCACTATGAATTTTCTATGGTTCTTAGGCAAATTCATCATAAATGGGCACCATTTATAGCTTAATTAAGCTTGACCCATCTTCAAGAAAGATTAAGAATCCAAGAACACAAAGGGAAAACATGTACCCAAGCTCCCATGGACCAAAAAGGACTATCCAAAAGCTCAATCCACTAAAACTAAGCAAGAGGAAGCTTGCTCTCACTTGGGTACTCCATAAGGCTTCTAATTTTACCAAGAATTGAAGAAATGGATGAGTTTTGGGCATGAATTTTGTGAGAGAAAAGAGAGCTACTGTTTTGAGTTGGAGAAAATGATGAAGTGAAGGGAAACCTTCCAAAATTAGTTTAAATCCAACCTTCTCCTATATGACTCCTTCAACTTCTTTAAATTTGCCAAAAGAACCCCCTCCAAATAGTGCCTCTAACTTTGGCACTTCCATCCCATACTTTGGTTTCTTGTCACTTACATCCAAATGAATTACTCTGAACTTTAAAATTGATCCTATCACCTCGAGGTGTAAAATGACCATTTTACCCCTAGTGACACTTAAGTGCCATTTGTGCTCGAGGAACCTTTCTGAACCTTTCTGAACCTCCCTACTTGCTTGAAATGCATAAAAAAATATTTACTAAGGGTTTTGTTATCTTGTAACCAAGCCTTACTTGACCGTTGCTAGTTAGATACTTGGAGGGCTGTAACAAAATGAGTACAAGGAAAGTGTGGCTCATCACTTGAACCTAGCTTGCTTAGGTGAGGAGCTAAGGATGGATCTTAGTAGCTATAAGTTGCTTATTATAAATGTATGGTATTTTCGTACAATGAGATTGCCTCTACTAGTGTCCATTGGTGTGTATAACACTACTTTTGGGTGCATATAAGTTCGAGATGTATGCTCATAGTTGTTACCTGTAGTTAAAGTAACTAAAGTTTTTATGTCTTGGCTTATTTTGAACTATGTTTTGTTAACTGCTACAACACTGTTTTCAATGATATTTTAATTTAATTATTATGACATAGCCAGGACAATGCATGCATATTTCCTTTGCAGGGTAAGCTAAGTAACTAGTTGGACGTAAAGATTTAAGATACTTCATGAGTAATAATTAGCCAATTGTAACCTAAGTGGGATCATGGTTCCCAAAAAGCCTACCAATGTTAGAAATTTGGGGCACTGGGGCCCTGTTCTGCCATAGTTGGTATCAAAGCAGGTCGATGGTCCTAGTAGAGGTAATAGGTGACTAAGATCTAATTGTGTCCTTGTTCTAAGTATGGTTAGTACTGCTTATAAGTACTCCTGGAGTTGTTGTCTTGCTTTGGTTATAGGTATATCAGCAGATACCTAGTAAGGTTCTGGTGTTGAGGCAAGGGACCAAGCAAAGGTCTAGGCGGCCCTATGGTATTAGCCATAAGAAAGGTGGTGATTTTGTTGTACAGTGCCAATAGCACTTTGGCATGAGTAGCCCAAGGAGCATGCTCGACCCTCTAGGGAAGGGAGATCGTGGTTCAAACCTAAGGGGTAAGGGTTGAAGTGTGCTAAGGCCTACGAGTACACTAAGACCAAGGGGGGAATCCCCACCCTAAGGGCAGGACCAAGTTCAAGGAAATGTCTACAGTTATATGGATAAGGGCAGTGTTCGACAAGCGGTCACCTAAGGGTAAAGGCCAAGGAGCACTGAGTTACTAAGGGTGCACTGACGCCAAGTGAACCCTCATGACCCAAGGGCAAAGGTGACATGGATACCAAGAAAACAATAGACCATGGGGTAAGGGCTAAGGTGCACTAGAACCATGTATGCACTCGGGCCAAGAGGCTAACATCTTCACCCTAAGGTAAGTTGAGGCCTGAAGCAAAGCTCGAGTAAGAATCATTTCATTTAGAGTCCATGGAACCCAAGGACGAACATCATGAAAAAAAAAAGGGGCTATGAGCTAAGTGCATGGAATCAGGGAAGGTAAAGGACTAAGGCCATGAATATGCTCGAGGTTAAGGCCTGAACAAGGCTAAGGTCAAGACCGCCTCAACCACCAAGGAAGCACTGCCAGTGCTCATAAACCACCAAGCATATTTACTCAGACCAATTGATTGGTCAAGGAGCTGACAACAAAGAGATGTACCTTTAAGTTTACAACATTGTAGTAAGTAGTTTTCTTGTTTAAACTACTATGTCTGTGGTTGTGACTAGCCTACCTAGAAAGTTAGGATTACAGATGAAGTGTGGGTATGAAAACCCATAAGAGCCCAAGAAGGGCAAGTTTTGTTTAGACCCTTAGAGTGGTTAAGGTTTTGCTTAGAAGCTTAGGAGTAGCATGGTAATGCTTAGGAAGAGGATCGGT
Organism: Aquilaria agallochum; assembly: GCA_000696445.1. Classification (NCBI taxonomy): domain Eukaryota; kingdom Viridiplantae; phylum Streptophyta; class Magnoliopsida; order Malvales; family Thymelaeaceae; genus Aquilaria; species Aquilaria agallochum. Next base: position 67,213 of record KK900686.1, read on the forward strand.
TAAGGGGCATAAGGGCTAACTTAACCATGTCGGCCATAGGTGACCCTTAAAAGTATTCTAAGGGTAAGGGTAACTTGCACGGAATAGTTGGTAAGTCATGCCATGAGTTGAGCCTTAAGTTGATCAAACTTGTACCTATGGTGTAAGGAGTGCTTTATGCACTATAGTCACAGTTTAAGGAAGGACAACTCTAAGATAGTTATGGTTGGTCCAATTCTAAGAAGTTTTGCACCCTAGTTATAAAGGGTTACCAAGTAAGGAGAGATTGGATTCTCCAAGCACCCGCGACTAAGGTAAAAGTGCTTATAAAGCCAAGAGTTAACTTTAGAAACCTGAAGTTGTGAGTGAAGAAAAGTAAATGGTACCCTAAGGACTCGCAGTATTTGTGAGGAGTTGGATAAGTGAAGGTTGAGAACCATAACCCACAGGTCTAAAATCTATGAAAATGTTTGAAAAGGGTGCGGTTAATTAAATAGGGGAGTCCGTTGATTTTTGGTATGTTGGTTAAGGTTCAAGAGTTAACCTAAGCCTTAAAGACTAAAAAGTTAACATCCAGATCCCTAAGAAATTACAACCCAAAATCGAAGTGTAAGAAAGGAACCATGGAAGCACCATTAGTCAAGTGGCTTTAAAGATAAGTAAGTTAAAAAGGAGTTTTCCTAAACGATTTTAAAACCAGGACCTATAGTTGATAAGAACACCCATGGTGATAGAATGAACTCTAAGTGGTAAATTTATGCCTAGTGTTTTTTGTTGTGGTTTATGTTGACCTAAGGCTGCTTATGAAGAGTGAAGGTGAGTTGTGCAGTGTTCTCAATTGTTTGGGAGTTCATTCATTCTAGATAGTGGGGGCTATTTGTGAGTTCGAAGGAGATAAGAAAACTTTAAGCTAAAAGGCTAAGAGTGCAAACCTAAGTTAACCTGAAGGTTTGTAAGAAAAAAGACCCTAAGGTCTGAAGTGTACTCCATAATCGAAGGGTTTCGAATAAATCAGGAAAAATCGGTATTAGTATTGTTGGGTGTGAATGCTGAGTTAAGGTTTTACTTATAAAGAAGCTCATGATGGAGCTAAGTGTGAGTAGAGGTAATGTCCTCACTAGTGGATTCAAGGCTACTAAAAGTTGAGGTTGTTGAAAAAAGTATAGTAAGCTTGCTAAGCCAAAGAAGTTTATGGGATTATTTATTTCCCTATGGGGTAAGAGGTACCTAAATGGTTTAAGAGTCTAAGTGGGGTTGGTTGATGACTAAGAAAAACTCTTGAACAAGTAGGTAACCAAGAAAAGAACAAAAAAAAACCCCAAGGTAAGATTATTGAAGCTAAGGTAGTTGGGACTACCTAATGAATCCCTAAAGTTGAGCTGCTAAATGATGGCCTTGAATCATTAAAAGCCCATGAGAATGAGCCATACTAAAGGCTTTAGTAAATCTGAGTGTTCAAAGAGACTTCAAATACCTAAGTGAAAGATGGGCCAAAGAGGTGCCAAGTAAGACTGCTTTGGGCATAAGGAGGTTGTAGGTCTCAGTTAAGCCTAAGGGTGCACACACTATGGGCTATGGGTATGTAAATCACAATAAGTAGTCATGGTGGTTAGCGCATAAGGATGGGCTAATGAGGTGACAACATAAGAATATGCCTAAGTATAAGGAAGCAAGGTATAGGTACCCAAGTGGGCTCAAGTAAGGCATAAGATTTGTAAGTCTTATCCTAACACAATTGTGTGTTGGGAGCACTCGTGGGCAGTAGTTAGGTTTTGTTAACCCAATGGGTTTAGGGTGTTAAGAAAGACCCCTATGTATTCCATGATAAACCAAGATAAGCATGAGGTTAAAAGCCAAATGCTAAGTTGGAATAAAGCGCACTGAGATTCCGAAGAAGGCCAAGGGTGTAGGATAAGTTACCGGACATAATGTGTACCCAAGTGCAGGAGCTAAGAGAGGACCATGAAAGGTTGAACATCAAGAGTCCTAAGGGCTTCGTAAGAAAAGTTAAGAAGGGTCATGGAGCCTAAGAAAACTCAATGCCAAGTATACACCTAAAGTGGCCAAGTAATCGAGCCAAGGCCTAAGGGTCACCGTAGTAACATGTTGGGCAGTATGGGGTATTTAAAGCACCTAAGCAAGTTAATCAACGGTGCTAAGGATTGGTCTTTAGCAATTTGAAGAGACCTAGGAAATGGATGCAATGGCCTGTAATACCCCACTGTCAAAGAAGGCCAAGCTAATTAAGGAATGACTCCTAGGTAATAAAGAGTGAATGAGCATGCTAAGGGTGTCTTTCCAAGAAATGGCTAAGTAATTAAGAGTAGTCAAGGTCCCAAGCATGTTAGTGATTACCTAGATGAGTCAAGTGTATAAGAGTTTGGTAGTCTGTGGTACACCTAAGGTCACTTAAAGAATGTAAAGTCTTTGTGAACTAAGGTGCCTATACCATGGCAAAGGTGTCAAGTTTTTTGAGTGCCTAAAGTGGCTAAAGAACCCTAAGGTAGTAAGTGTAAATAGCTACCTAAGAAAGTTAAGGGTAAGTCGCAATAAAAGGGTACCGTACTTAAGGTGCTAAAAAGCAGTGATGCCAAGAGCGCTAAGTGGTGGTAACTAAGAAACACCTAAGAAGGGCTAGGAAGCCTAAGTGAGGTGTAAGATTGTGGTATGTCCCATACTTAAGGTGTTAAAAAGCAGTGATGCCAAGAGCGCTAAGTGGTGGTAACTAAGAAACACCTAAGAAGGGCTAGGAAGCCTAAGTGAGGTGTAAGATTGTGGTATGTCCCACCAAGGGCAATGACTTTAAGTAGGAGACTAAGTACTCCCAAAGGTACCCTAACGGGGAGAATAACCTAAAGAGGAGCAAGTTAGCTCTAAGTTACAAATGCATAAGTGAAAAATTGGGAGTATGAGCATGTGCCTTGTGAACCAAGGTAAGGTGTCCACCCCATAAGTAATGTCTCCAAAAAAAGGTCTTTTAAGGAGTACCTTAAGAAGTTTCTTGACTGACAAGTCAAGAAGCTAAAAACTTGAATGAGCTCATGGTTAAGGAGCTATGTGCAACCATAATAAGGAAAAGACCATGAGTAAAGGAATTGAGCAAAATGTAAGAAGATTATCATCCAAGTGTTGTGCTCGATTAAGAATAAAAAATTTGGAGGACCAAATTTCTTAAGGTGAGGAGAATGTAAAGGCTGTCCTAGTGTTTCCTCTACTTTTAATGTTGAGGTAAGTAAATCCCAAGCTATTTCCCTCAAATAAGTTTTATTAAGGAAGGAAAGTAAGCTATATAAGGTTAAATTGAGCTCCAAAGTGTAATTGGCACCTAAAGGGCAAGAAGGGCAAAATGGTAATTTTGGCCCAAGTCAGTGGCATGACCGTAATTTCAATAAAACTAGGTTCATGAAAGTGTTTTGAGCTAACTGATTTAAGATCATAAGTGTCTATAGCCATTTGAACCAAAAGCGAAAGTTAAGGGTGAAAAATGTACTAAGTAAGAAATTGAGCTATTATGTTTTATAATGGCTTAAGTGACTTAAGGGAAAAGTTTTTGGGTAAGAATAACCTTTCTTTGGGACCAAGGAGTGATGGTTTGGGAAGAGTTTAAGTGGCTTAAGTGATGCAAAGTTAAGTTTGAGGGCCAAAGTGTCAAATGGAAAAAAGGTTGGTTATAAAATTGGAGGAGATGACACTATTCATCATCTCCCCCATTTGCCATTTTCGTGGTTCTCTCTCCTCCATAGCTCTCCACCTCCAAACCTCCTAAATCACTCAAGTTCCCATGAAAATCGAAGGTCCTAAAGCTATCCCAACAAGCCTTTAGCTCATTTTTTGTGGATTTGGTGCATTTGGAGTTGTTCTTACAAGTTTTTGGTTCAAACCCTAAGGTAAACATATTTGATCCTTGTGGGTTAGTTCTAATCTTGTTAAATGGTTAGAAATGGTCTTAACTTCATGCTCTTAGTGTCCAATTTGGATGAATTCAAGCTTGGAACTCAAAGGAACTTGATGAAGCTCAAGTGTGCTCATTGCTTGTTTCTTGCTTTAAAGATGATTCTAGGTAAGGGATTTAAGTTAATTCAACTTAAATAATGCATAGAAATGTAGTATTATGAGTTGGAATGAAGTAGAAACAAGACCCATGTGAATTGGCCTTGGGATGTGAAAGTTTGAGTAAGTTTCGTGCAAGTTCGCACACTGTCACGCAATGCTGTAGTGCATTGGCGACGCGTTGCCACTGGAGATGAGTCACTATTTGATGTCAAGATTCTAGAGCATTGATGCCTTTGGTGAAGCGTCATCGATGGCGTTTCCAGGGCATTAGTCCCTCAAGCTCGAGGCATCCTAAGAATGTTTCAAACTCTCTGTTATCATCCTTAAGCTAATTTAAGATGTTCCGTAGCCTTGATCCAGAACTCATTCCTAAGTTGGGAATTATGTATTATTTAGATGGTAGCTAAGTGATATGGTTAAGGTAGGGTAAGGAATTGTGGCTAAAGAAGTTAAAGGGCTTAAGTTGCTGAGGGAGCGCTAAGGGGATTAAGGCAAGTTTTAGACTCTCTGTTGGCCCAAGTGAGAGTTCTCAAACCTTTGGGCAATCAAAGGAAACCTAAAAGGATCCCAACCAAACCTTAAGGTTTGGTAAGTGAGCCACTAAGAAGCCCTAAGCTAAGCTTAAAGAGCTTGGCAGGTTGAACCACATAAGGTAGCTACCCTACACAATAAGTTAAAGGAGGAGATGGGTAAGGAAGGACTAAGCGGTAACTTACTCTAAATAACTCATTAGAGGCAGGCAATGGTTGAATAAGTGATGACTTATTCTAAGGCACCCGTAAGAAGACTTCATAGGGTTAGTTAAGAGCTAGCGTAGGATATGAGGGCTAGTATCCAAGTACCTCAGCCGTATAAGCTCACGGCAAGTCTAGTACTTATGGGTGTAAGGGAGTCCTAAGTGTATTTGCATGTGCATATTTGATTCATTCATCCATCCATTATTTGCATTGTTCTTTTTTCTTATCCTTGTTTCTAGTTGCGTTGTTGATTGCTTGCTTTGCTTTATATATATATATATATATATATATATATATATGTATATGTTTGTTATGCTTTGTATGCTTGCATATCTTTTCCCCTGCAAGTACCAAATCCCTTACTGAGTACTGACCCCTTAAGTGTTGTGCAGGTTAAACAGGCTAGTCGGGCTTAACAATTGTTAAGGGGTAGCTGTTAAGGCTAAATTTTATTGAATTGAAGGTATTCTCTAAGTAGGAAACTTTACGTTTTTAAGTTACTTATGGCATAAGCTAGTACTAACCAAAGTGTTTGCCTTATAGTTTGAGGCTAAGTGAGTACAAGGAAAGTGTGGCTCATCACTTAAAACTAGCTTGCTTGGGTGAAGAGCTAAGGATGGATCTTAGTAGATATAAGTTGCTTCTTCTAAATGTATGGTATTTTCATACAATGTGATTGCCTCTACTAGTGTCCATTGGTGTGTATAACACTAGGGTTATTGTTGGGTGCATATAAGTTTGAGATATATGCATATAGTTGTTATTTATCGTTAAAGCAACTAAAGGTTTTATGTCTTGGCTTGTTTTGAATTATGTTTTGTTAACTGCCATGGCACTGTTTTTAATGATATTTTAATGTAATTGTTATTACATAGCCAGGGCAATGCATGCATATTTTCTTTATAGGGTAAGCTAAGTACCTAGTTGCACGTAAAGATTCAAGATACTTCATGAGTAATAATTGGCCAATTGTAACCTAAGTAGGATCATAGTTCCCAAAGAGCCTACCAGTGTTAGAAATTTAGGGCACTAGGGCCCTGTTCCGTCACATAGGCAGCTGTTTGAGCATATTCTCCTTGAAACTTAACTAGTAAGTTTGCTTGAAAATGAAGAGCTTTAGCAACTTTAAGTAGATGTTTGTGTTTTCTCTCCATAACCCCTTTTTTTTGGGGTTTTCAGCATAAAAAGTACGTAATAAATATCCCTTTTTGATGAAAAAATTATGAGAAAGCACCAGCAGTGAATTCCAGGGCATTATTACTTTTGACTTGTTGTATTTGCTTGTGAAATTTTCTTTTTACCAAAAAGTAAAATGACTCAAAGCATTAATGCACGTTAGACCTTCTTTTTAACAAGTAAATCCATGTGCGATGACTATAGTTATCAAAAAATATAAGGAATTAGTGTGCACCAAACAAAGGGGAGGTTTTATATAGTCCCCAAACATCCATATAAACTAAAAGAAACAGAAATTCAGATCTATTAGTGCTCAAGGAAAAACAAAGTCTTGTTTGTTTAGCTTTATGGCAGACATCACAACATTTATTAGCATTTTTAAATGAAAGATTTGAAAAAAATGAAAGGGAAGCTAGTTTATCAAAAGGCATGTGACTAAGAAGTCGATGCCAAATTTCAAGATTTGTTTTTGTCTTGGTTGTTGCTATCAAGGGAACTGTGAGTTCTTTGAAGTTGTACAATCTATCAACCATCTAACCCTTGCCAATTAGATTCCTTGTAGTTAGGTCTTGTATCACATGAAATGAAGGAACGAAGGTGATTGAATAGTTTAATTAGTTTGTAAGCTTGCTAATAGATGCAAGGTTACAGGTGAAGGTAGGAACAAAAAGGGCATTTTGCAATTCTATCTTTAGATGAGAACATTGTATTTCCACATGAATTTATAGCTAGCCTAGTGCCATTAGGTAATTTAATAATAGAGGAGCCTGAATTTGTTCTTGCATCAAGAAAGAGTTCATTCTTGCAAACCAAGTGTTCAAAAGTGCCACTATCCAAAATCCAATGAGAAATTTTTTTAGCCACATAACTTGCAAAAGAATCTTGCTTCTGACTAGAAAATAAGGATAGAATCTTATCAATTTGATCCTAAGAAAAAGGTAAGGTTTTGGCTTGCTTAATATTGTTGTTTACTGTGCTCTTATTGACTGTAGCATTGTGTACAGTAGGTTCTTTCGTGTTTTAAGGTTTTTAGCCTTTTTAGGCCATCATTCTAGGAAATCCAATCACCTCAAAGCATTTATCTACTTTATGTCCAATCTTCCCACAATGCTTGCAAGTGCTTTTCACATCCATGTCTAGGCTCTTGTTGTAGCTTAAGCTGTGGTTTCTTTGCAACAAAGACTACTCCCTCTACTATGGATGTTCCGTGAGAAACTATAATCTACTGTTTTTTTTCTTTGAATATGAGAGCATATGCCTTATTAAGTGTAGGCAAAGCTCTATATTCAAGATTTGAGATCATTTAGCAATATACTATTTTTTCAGTCCCAATAGGAATTGATGTAGTTTCTCATTTTCTTTCTCTGTAAACATCTCCTTTACTGCTCCACACGTGCACTGTGGAACATTGTTGTATGTTGCAAGCTCATCCTGCAGTTCTTTTAACTTGGTGTAATAGGCCAACACAATGAGTTCCTCTTGTTGCATAAAAGAAATGCTTATTTTTTATTTCATGTATATGAGCTGCACTACCCTGAGAGAATTTGTCTTGCAATTTAACCCAGATCTCCTTAGCAATATCTGCATAGGCCACGCTATTGTGAAGTTTAGGGAAAAAAGCATGAAAAAGCCATGAAATTACCATGGAATTGCATTTGTCCTATGCAATTAACTGACGATCATTAGCTACAAGCTTTGTGAGTGAGCCATCTATAAAGGCTACCTTGTCTTTGGCTCACAGCGCATCCAAAGTTGCTCATAGCCATGTTGGATAATTTTTTCCTTTCAACAAAGAAGTAGCAAACACGATTCCTAAGCTATGTAAAGCATTTAGATAGTAAGGGGAGGTTGGATCATTTGATGGAGGTTCTGATGGACCTTTGGCCTTGGCTGACTTATTGTTGTCATCAGACATATTGATGGTATAGGTTTACGTTTTCAATTTTAGGATTGAAACTTATTTTGATACCATGTAAAGATTTAAAGCAACTAAAGATTTTGATTCATTCATTAACAACAGCAGCAAGGTTACAAATACAGCTTTTCTTTGACAAGAAGATAAAGTCAACAAGACTTGTAGCTAAAGCTAAACACTATACTATAGCTAAAGTGATAGGCACATGTGCATAACAAGAAGCATAAGCACACACATTACATGCAAGCCACTATTCTTTAATAGTTCCGAAAATGATCAACCTGTAGTTCCATGAGTGACCTACAATAGTACAACCCGTAAGTATGGCATAATAAGAATAAGAAGCAAAACTACCTTAGTTGAAAAGGTCACGCCTAAATTTCTAGTTAGAAGCTATCTCTAGGGAAGGGCTGAAAATGGGCCGGGCTTTATTCGGGTAGCTCGAGCTCGAGCTCGAGTAAGAGATTTTCGAGTCGGGTATTTTTGAGCTCAAGCTAGTTGAAAAGGTCACGCCTAACTTTCTAGTCAGAAGCTATCTCTAAGGTAGGGCTGAAAATGGGCCGGGCTTTATTCGGGTAGCTCGAGCTTGAGCTCGAGTAAGAGATTTTCGAGTCGAGTATTTTTTAGCTCGAGTCTACACATATTTGGCCCTTTAAGCCCTCAAGCTTAACAGGCTCCATATTTAAATTATTGTGCCTTATGATTAGGTCCGTTATCCCAGTCCCAGCCCACTCCTTTTCAGCCCTTCCCCTTAGTCTCACAATTATCTCTACGGATTCGAAATCAGACAGAGGTTACAGAGCAGAGAGTTCAGAGTCTTCAAACTCTCGTGACTCTCATCAGTCGTCACTCTCCCGAGTCCCTCCTGACTCCCAACTCCATGACCCCAAGTCCCGACTCCCGTCGGACCCGTCCCGGCTCTCCCTTGCCCTGACTCCCCACACCCAGTCCCCTACTCGGCCTCGACTACTCACCTCGGCCCTTCGTAAATCGTAATTCATATCCGTCACCTTCACAGTCGATTTTGATTTCGATTCCGGTACTTGTGCCCTACTTTGATTTCGATTGACCTTCAGAGACCACCAGTCTCCTCATCGGAGCACCATGACCGTGCCAGGTAGGAAGAATCAGTCAGGCGGTGCCGCGGTGCGATTTTCAGCCATAGCTGCGATTGGCCCACCTATAGTCCAAGATATGCATCAGATACCGGAGACAGAAATCGACACCACAACTAGACGATGTCCGACCAGGAGATCCAGTTCGGCAACTCCAGACAGAAATCGCCGTCTGGAGGAAGGTGATGGCTTATTTGTAATGTTTACAAAATTAGGCTAAACTGGCAAAGGATTAAAAAGTCTAGGATGGATTTTGTCATTTTCTCTTGTTTAGTTATCTTTATAGAAAATTACAGATTTAGTCCCTAGCTTTTATCTAAGCTGCAAGTATTGTGCTAAAGTTTTATATGTGCTATTCGACCCCAACAAGCCTTCGGGCTAAGCTCGAGCTTATCTCGAGCTGAGCTCGAGCCTAAAAAAATTAGACTCGAGCAATTCGAGCTCGAGCTCGGGTATTACCGAACGGCAAAGGGGCCGAGCTCGAGCTCAGTGGGCTCGAGCTCGGCCCGGCCCATTTTCAGCCCTACTCTAGGGAGGTCACCCATAAGAGGACAAGTAAAATCATGTTTCTTAGCAAACACAATAACTACAGTATTTGCACTTTGAACACACTTGATTGTTAGCGAAAAGCAACATATGTTAATTAAGATTGAATTTCCTTTTATCCTAAAATTTCCTTTCTCAAATTAAATAGTCGGCTTAATTCCCTATTTTAGCTTGCCCCATGTCTTTAGTACCCTCTTTTGTATTTTGCTTTTTTTTTTTTTTTTACTTTATACGATTTTGTTCTTTGGCTTAAACTCGTGTTTGGCCAGGTCATGCATGAGCAGAGACACACTTGATAGGTAATACTTCCTCATTCCCATTTTGCATGAAATGTTTGGGTTTTGCACAAATATTATGAAATGGGAAAAGGTTTATGTATTGTTTCCAGTTTTATCTTTACTTTTTACACATAAATTAAGAAAAATGGAAACAATGGATATTAAAATAATAGTTTAAATGGTAATATATTAAAGTAATTTTTCAAATATCTAAATATTGCAAAGTTTTGAGACGAACTAAAAGAGAATATATTGTATCTCTTTTGACATAAAGAAAGTATTAAATATTGTATTTCACTCATTCAGACGTAATCCAAAATTTGGCGGAGTGGCTATGTGGGTGAAATGGAATAGGCCACAGGTTTGAGGCTATGGATTGTTGTTTTTGCTTCTTTTCTCCCCTCTTTTATGTGTTTACTTTTTTTGTTTGATGCTTCATTTCTATTTCTTTTTTGTGCTTTCTTGGAATTTTATTTCACTTTTTCATTTTTGCCTTTCCAATTTATTTGGTTCTTTTTGTTTTACTAATATAAGTCTTTTTCTTCTTTTTCCTTTCATTCCTTTCATTTTTAATTATTTTTCTTTGTCTTTTCTCATTTTCTCATCTTATTTTCTTTTTTTTTTTTCACAGCTTTTTCTTCTTTCTTTTTTTCTTTTTAACCTTTTTTGCAGATTTTCCTCTATTTTTTTTAATTTTTTAATTTGTTCGCCCATTTTATGAATTTTATTTATTTTTTGGGTTTTTTATATTGTTCTTATTTTCCTTGAAAGCTATCTATTTTCTTGCATTTTATCAATTTTTTTTGCTAATGCAAAAACAAGCAGCTCATTGAGCCAAAAGATTAGGGCCAATTCGTTTTGTCTAAAGTCAGGTAACTTTTTTTAACTTTTTCATCTTTTTTACGTGAAACCAATTTCATTTGAAAGTCAATGTTATGTAGATGCAATAATCAATTTGAAAGTAAATTTTTAGGAAGTTGTTAAATTTTTATGAATTTTTCTTTTTTAAGACTTGAAACTAAAAAAATTTATAAAAATTTACTAAGATTATAAAAATTATATTTTCAATTGATTATTATAGCTACATAATATTGGCTTTTAATTAAAATTAGTTTCAAGTAAAAAAGATGTAAAAATAAGAAAAAGTCATTTTGTAGTCAATTGACTAAAGTTAAAACGAATTGGGTGTAAATTGTTACTAGTAAAAGAACAATTAGTGCCTTTAAAAGAATAAATAGATACTAATAAGAAAATTTAATTTCTCTAAAAATTTCAAATAGATACTAATAAGAAGAATTAATTTCTCTAAAAATTTAACATTTATTCTTAAAATAAAAAAATAATAATGAAACAATAAAAATAAATAGTTTATCTAACAAAACAAGTGATAACTTGTAAAAAAAAAAATTGACCTAAAAGAACAAACAGCTATAGATAAAAAAATCTAAGGGAATTAAAAACCAATGAAAAAATAATAAAGGGTAAACAGCACCCATCATCCCTCAACTAAGACCCATGTTTCGGATTCATCCTAAAACTATAAAACATTATATCATTTATTATTTAACTATAAAAATGTTACACCAATCATCCTGCTGTTAACTGCAATCATTAAAGTGGATGGAAAAATATATAAAAACTAGTTTTAGCCATTGAAAACATTCTATTTGTCATAGAAACCTCAAAATATTTACATCTTACAATAAAACTACTATCATGTCATGGCCTTTTCCTTTGCTCCTCTAACCCTCATGACCTTTACCTTTGCTATGTTGATGCTAATCTGCCACCGTCATGTCCCCATCTAGCTGCCGACATCCAACATCGCAGCCATCACTGACGATTAATCAATAGAGAAAAGGGGAACAAAAGGTTGAGACCCTTGAGGTCAAAATGTAGCCTTTTTCCTCGTCGATCGCCGTCCTTCATCGTTGTCTTCTGTCACCATTTTTAGTCACCGTCTTGTTGCGTTCTCTTGTCAATTAAGTGTCCTCTTCCATAGAGCTCTCCCTAATATGCTCCGATCTTGCCCATCATTGTCCTCTATTGTCTTTTCCCTTTGATCCCTCTTAGACATCTCCCTTCAATCGTACTCCAACATCATCGTTTCCCTTTTATCATACACTGTTGGAGGAAGAAGATGATAACAATCATGCTTTGTCGGATGAAGACAATCATGCACCGTTGGGGGTTGACAATGGCGCACCACCAGAGAAAGACAGCCAACAATAATCTAGCAGGAAAAGAGGGGAGGCGGGCCCACAAATGGGGAGGTCAGCTTGGAATCAACAACAGAGGACATGAGAACCAAATAGGCGAACCAAAGGATGGTGGCGGTAATGGTGGTGGGAGGGCAGTTAAAAGAACGTGACTTTATTGTATGATGTAAAATTTTTGAGGTTTTGATGATATATGAAAGGTTTTCAGAAGTTAAAACTAGCTTAACATTTTTTTTTCCCATTTTAACGGTTGTTGTTAATGGCAGAACTATTAGTGTAACATTTTCATATTTAAAGGATAAATGAAATAACATTTTGTAGTACCGGGATAAATTCAAAACATGGGTCTTAATTCAAGGATGACAAGTGTTGTTTACCCAATAATAAATAACTATAGATAAAAGAACTAATAAAAAAACAGACATTATTCATAAAAGAATAAATATGATAAAAAACAAACAGTATTTATAAAAAATAAACAGGATAAAAAAATTAAACAGTATTTATAAGAGAATAAACTCGATTTTAAAAGAACAGATACGCCAGAATTACTCTTGTCCTTATCCCTCTAGCTCCCTGCTGCGTTAGTTTTTTCTTTTCTTCTGCCATCTTTTATTCTTTTACCGCTTTTTTGTTTTTCGGAGGCAATAATTCTCACCAGTTTACCCTATTGACCTTTGATATTTTCAATTGACCTGTAACTTGTGCTTTCTTTGTTTTACTGTTTTTGTTAAACCGAAAGTGCCACGAATACATAATTTACCAAGTTTTAAAAAAAAATCCAAAGATAATGAACAATCACATATTTTTCTGAGTTTTAGTCATGATATTGGTACAAACTAAATACAAAAAAAAAAAAAACCAAAAATTTGGAATGAGTGTAGCTTCATATTATCCGTGCTTAAATATATTTTGTTTTGAAATTTCAGAAATGTGATGGCTGGATTTTCTTTGAAAAAGAATTGTTAAGCCATTTACTCTCTTTAGATTAGATTAAAATTTCCTGCTAAACTGAGCAGATTTACCGCTTAATGTTGCATAAAATATGCAGTACATATGTTTTCAGATTTTATCAACTTAAATTGCACTAAATCGTGCACGCTCATGGCATACTGTACTACATTTATTAGAGTTTTTTTTTTCTTATTTCATTTTAAATTACAAACATCAATTTTCCATACATACAGACACACACACAATTATATTTAATATTATCTGACATAGTATATCATGTCTATAATTTACAACATATAATATATCTAATAGTAACAGTATTAAAACCTTTTAGCCCTCTTCTATATGTTTTTTAAAAAATAAAATTGTATCATATCCAGGAAAAAGAATTGCAGTTAATAGAGAGACAATATAAATGGTTTCAATAAATGTTATTTGATGCAAAAGAAAGAAAAGCGACAGAATAATAGATAAAACGGGGAAAACAGAGAGGGAAAAGGAAGTAAAATGAAAAACGAAATGGGGGCTGAGAGCCAATTCAGCGAGTTAATTTTTTCCTAATTAATTTTGGTAGAGAAAGACATTCAACAAGTAAAGAGCGCCAGGGGTCCCAAACATTTACTTTTTGTTGCAAATTCGTTCCTAACCTCTCAGCCTTTGTGTATCCATCCCAAACCTTTCCTTGACATTGCAAATTCATCCCTAACCTCTCGAATATTTCATATCTGTCCCAAACATTCACCTGGCATTGTAAATTCATCTTTTTTACGCTCAATCATCGTTAGTCAATAATGGAATTGGGATGGATATGCAATGGCTGAGAGGTTAGGGAAGAATTTGTAACAAAAAGTGAAGGCTTGGGAGCCCTGGCACCTTTTGCGCCCACTCGGATCTTTCTCGATTTTATTACTGCCAGTCAGACAGCTTAATTTTATTTAACTGTATTAAAATCTATTCAGTTGGAGTATTTTTTATCGTAAAGGAAAAATGTTTTTAAATGGATGCCTGAAAATATAAGGTGCTTATTATTCATGGTGTGATTTAATGAATTTTTAAGTTATTATTGTGTTTTATATAAATTCAAACTTTTTTTAAATGTAAAAGAACTATAAAAATACTGAAATGTAATTACCAACAATGGTTTAAATCAGAACCTCAAACATTATTATTTAAGAATGCAAAATGAAATAAAGGAAAAATATAAATTTTTAACCTAAGGGAATAATTGTAATAAATCCGAAATTCAAAGGTAAGAAATACCTAGAATAAAATACCGACCAAAAAGTAAATGAAATGTTGATGAAACTAAACCCAAATAATTACTTTTAAGATTGACAAAAATCTACATCAGCCTGAATATCATTTAATTTTTTTGGAATAGTTTGCAGATAGTGTATTCAATACCATAACTGTTAGATCTAAATATGAACGTAGTATTTTTATATGAAAATACATTAAAAATGGAATATTATATATATATGTGTGTGTAGAAAAATTATTTAGTAGGACAAGAAAATACATAAAGAAATTCTGCACTTTAAGAAACCCAAAATGTATTATAACATTTTTTTAAACAAAATTAATTATTTTTATTGATTATTCTTTTGATTAACATAAGTAGTAGAAAAAATACATAAAAAATTAATTGTTTTCTAAAAAAATTATTCAACTAATTGTTAGGTGGATATGGTATTCAAATAATAAGTATTAGTAAAATAAAAATAATATATTAGTATTATTTAATTCCAGCTCTAATTATGGGGGTCAATAGCACAAGGGGTCCCAAGCCTTTACTTTTCATTACAAACTCATCCCAAACCTGTCAACAATTGCATATCCATCCCAATTCTGTCATTGACTAACGTTGATTGAGAGTCAGGGGATGAATTTGCAATGTCAAGCAAAGGTTTGAGATGAATATATAACAACTGAGAGGTTAGGGACAAATTTGTTTAGGACCATCGGTACTATTTACTCGATATTTAACCTTAGTTAATATAAAAAAAGTCTAATAAATAGCAAGGCATATGACATCTACAACCAATGACAACACTGAATGTAATGGAAGATAGCTGAAACAATTCCACAACTTCTGTCCAAATAGGGATGAACCGGGAAGATATAACATAAAATTGACTGGAACTAACCCCAGACTAAAACTTGATCCATGATGAGACAAATGCAATGTAGAAAGGAAAAAACACAAAAAATAAAAACTAAAAATATAAATTCTAATAGATCTAGCTGTTGACATCCCATCAGTAACTGCTTGTAATCATCCTTTCGCAGTTAATGGTAATCGATTATCCTTTTGGAGAGACAGCCAAATCCGAGAGCAGCTGAAGAAATAAAGACCACAAAACAGGAGAATTGTTTCAAGGAAACAAATGAGGGGAAATAAAATCAACATGTTCTGAGTTTAAGAAAGAAAACATAAAATAAATAAATGGAACTTTTAGCCAAATCTAGCAAAGAGATCGGATTTGGCTGATTGAACAAAATTTTTTGGTGGGCAAAACTGGTGCAACTAGAGTTTTTTGGGAGAGGAGAACAGAAGCAAGTGTGTTGCCTTTTTGTCATTGTTATTTTTTTTTTTAACGAGAATCAATTGTGCATTTAATAATTCCTAACTTGTAGCACAAGTTATAAATAGGGAGAAGGGGCAAAAATGCTACTAATGTTTTTATCCAAAATTGTTACTAATGTTACTTATTGGGAGGAATTTTACCACCAAATTTACCAAAAAAAAAAAAGGTGATATAGTCATTGAGCATCTAACAATATAAATATTTCATTGAAAATGATAATATTTCATGCCACGTTTCCAACACGCCAGCACCGCATCAGCAGCTAGCAAATTCAGAAAACTTTAAAGTAGCCCCTAAAAAATTGGTCTTTCACCCCTAGGTACCGTACGTTGCAAATATGTTATTTTGACCATCTTCTCCAATAGGCATGATCTTGACTAGGCCAAGGGCTCCCTAGTGAGAGTTCGGCTCCTTGTCGCTGACCTCATCTTTTTCCCTATGCCTGCTATTGCCGTTGTCGTCATCACTACCATTGTCCCTTTCATCTTTCTTACCCTCATATTCAAAACCTTTCCACACATGACCTGAAAAAGTAGTGCCTACCTTGTCAACATTGCTGAATGATTCCTAGCGATATAAATCTTAGGAAACTAGAAAAAAACCCAGTCCAATTTTGAATAAAAGAATGAAATAGTGAAGAAAATGGTGAAAATGACAAATTTAGAAACATAGGTGCCAAGGTTTTAGGCAGAGAAAACTTGGAATCAAAATGTGCATTTTTCGCATTTTATCACATTTGCCAAACAACAATTTTAACAATCAGTGATAAAATTGCTCCAAATTGGTCAAATTAATGATAATTTTGCATCAAAAGAAACATTATTGGCAAAATCGCTCCATCAACTATGATGATCCAAATCCATAATTGGTTCATGGAACATTCTCCCACACCACATGAGCTATCAGGATAAGTGCTAAGTGATCAAGCTTAGAAACTTGGAGTAACTCACACATTAGAATTCAAAGAAACTTCTCATATTAGATATGGGGGTATCACAATCTCCCCCACTTATAAGCTCAACATCTTTGTTGAGCCACAAATATATATATATAATCGTGAGGCCAATAAGTGATGAATATGAACTGTACATAAAACAAATGAAATATAATCGGGCCTCGGTTAGCACAGAATCAAAAGTACGGTTTACATAATCATGAAATTGGGTTGGATTTGATACAATTTTTGATGACTCAAGTCTAGAACTGATACACGAAACACTTGCCCATACTATATGGACTATCCTTTATAAAAGGATAAGTGCTAAGTGATCAAGCTTTGAAACTTTGGAGTCATACATACACATCAAAAGTAACATAGATTTCCTAATGTGGGATATGGGGTGCCACAATCTCCCCCACAAGGACATTGGACCATAAATAGTTCATAAATTGTGAGCCTAGTAAGTGATGGATATGAAATATATATGAAACAAATAGAACAAAATTTGGCATTGGCCCATAAAGAATTAAAAGTACAGTCTACACTATCATGGAATTGGGTCGGCTTTGTTGCCATTTGCAATGACCTAAGTCTATAACTGGTCCATAAATCACCTACCACACTATATAGGCTATCCTTTGGAAAAGAATAAGGGTGAAGTGATCAAGCTCTGAAACTTTAGAGTCATATATACACATTAGAAATCACGCTAACTTCCCATGTGAGATATAGAATGTCATAAACTTCCTATTTATATGCCCAACATCCTCATTGGAACACAAATAGATCTAAAATTATAAGCCCAATAAGCAATGGATATAAACCATACTGTTGACAGCCAATTTCGTCCGACCATTAAACATTAAAATTACACACAAAAAATAATAATAAATAAAAATAAAAAAATAATATATATAAAAAATAAAAAAAAAAAAAATAATAATAATAATAATTAGCTTAGGAGGCATTTTTGTTTTATAGGGTTAGTTTTGAAATAATATGTGTGTCTATAAGATATAAAAGAAAAATTCTAAAAAAATTGACAAAAATGAAAAGTTTGGGGTGACAATGACAAAATGAGAAGTTTGGGAAGAATCTGAAGAAATATGGAAGTTCTAGGGAAAATTTTGGTGATTATTCGCAAGGTTTGGGCCTAGCCGACAGAAAAGACAAATTTGACTCAATCAGAAGCATCAGGAACATATCAGAAGTCAAAGAGACGTAAAGGACTAAAATTGTCATTTTACCAAATTAAGAGATAAGTCTGTTTTTAATTAAATTTCGAATTATTTTTAATCATAGAAATTCAAGCCTCCTTCCCCTATAAATAGGGGTCCAAATCTGTGAAGAAGAAAAAAAATAGAGTAAGATTTGAGCTCCTTTTTAAAAAAAGAAAAACTGTAGCTTTAGTCACTGGTTCTCCTTCCTCACCCAGGAAAAAATCCTAAACTTCTATTCCTATTCCCTACTGCCAACGTTTCTAACCCAAAACCACTTTTTCGTCAATCCTCTAGCCGTTCTCCTCACACCGGCCACCATCCTCATCCTCCATGAAATAGCCCTAGCCGCCGCCGCCAAGCCCAGCCGTCCGATTGCGCTATTGTTGCCGGAAAATGAAGAAAAAGCAAAGAAAATTGTTTCACCTGCCAGATTTGAATTTTTTTCCTTTTGGATATAACTCTCTTTTAACCTTTCATCTTTTCTTTGTTTTTTTTATTTTGGCAGAACTAACAATAATATTTTGTGTGCTTTGTTTATTTTTTATTTTTTATTTTTATGGAAGGTTGTACCTTCTACTTTTCATTTTTGTCTATATAAGTCACTAACATTTTTCTTATTTTTGTGGATATGTCATTAACATCTAACTTTTTTGTGTTTATTTTTTTATTTTTTTATAGAAGGTTGTACCTCCTACTTTTACGTGGATGGCCAAAAGCCCCACACTTTTTATTTTTTTTTATGGAAGGTTGTATCTCCTACTTTTCATTTTTGTCTATATAAGTCATTAACCTTTTTATTATTTTTGTGGATATGTCATTAACATCTAACTTTTGGTGTTTATTTTTTTTTTGTTATTCTTTTTATGGAAGGTTGTACCTCCAACTTTTCATTGTGTTTATATTAGTCACTAATTTTTTTATTTTTTTGCAGATGGGCCATTAACAATTATTTTTTATTTTATTTCTTTTTTTTTCTTGATTTTTCCATGGAAGGTTATACCTCCTATTTTATTTTTTTTTTACGTGGATGGTTAAACACCCACGTTATTTGTTTATTTAATTTCTGCAATTTATTTATTTTTATATGTGGATAACTAACATTATTTTATTTATCATTTTTTTTCTTTCTTCTCTATGTTTTGGCCAAAAAGCTCGTCTTACTTTCTTTATTTTCTTTTTATATCATTACAATAAAAGCCCCCCTGTCTTTTATTTTGTTTTGGAATATTAAGACACATTTTATTATTTCCTTCAAAATAACAAAAATTTAACCTTTTATTTGCCTTAAATAAAAATAAATTTAAGAAAAAAATCATAACCAGATGATTCTATAAAAATCATTTTTTTTAAAAAAGAAGTATATTTTTAGATCTATGAATTAGATATTTACTTTTAAAAAAAAATCTTTCATCAAACAAAAAAAAAACTAAGAAGAGTGCAAAAAAAATAAAATTTTTTTAAAAAAACAGAAAATTAATATGAAGATCATAAAAAAATCAAAATTCCATAAAAATTTATGACTAAAAATTAATAATTAATAAATAATTAATATTAAATCAGGAATTAAAAATTTCATTAAATTCCATGTCCGGGTGATCCGATAGGATTTATGGTTTGGAAAATATCAAACTTTAATAAAAACGAATAAAAGTTAAAAACCAAGATTAACAAAAAATCCATATTCGGATAATTCGGCAGAATTGATGACATGGATTAATTAAAATATTTAATAATAAATTAAAATTTTAAATTTTCATTAAATTCCATATCCGAGTGATCTGATAAGATCCTCAATTTGGAAAATATCAAAGTTAATAAAAATGAATGAAAATTAAGTAATAAGATTAAAAAAATCCATATTCAGATAATTTAGCAGAATTTATGATATAGATTAGAAATTAATTAAAACACTTAAATAAAATTAAATTTCATTAAATTCCGTATCCGGGCGATTCGATAGAATCCACAGTTCGGAAATAGTAAATTTATAAAATTATTATAAAAATCAAGTATCAAAGATCAAAGATTCCATATCCGTTTGATATGATAAAATTCATGGTTTGGAATTAAATTCATTAAAATTATTATACTCGACCAAAGATTAGATCAAGAAATAAATAGTTAGGAAAAGATAAAAACTGAACCCATGGTACCAATTTCCGGGTGCTTTAATAGGGTTATTTTAGCGTAACCGACTCACGATCTTAGAATCTCTCGCAGACCATTACAGGTATCCAATCGACCTAGATAAACGGATTAGTGGTGACTCCATAAATTTCACCTTGCTACACATACATAGAATGGATAAATTGAATTGGGCCTTAGCCCACACAAAATCATAAGTAAAGTTCATACCATGTTGAAATTGGGTTGGCTCTAATGCTACTATAATGACCCAAGTTCAGAACCAGTCTATAAAACACCTGCCCACATCACATGAGCTATTATTTGTGCAAAAGATAAGTCCTAGGTGATCAAATTTTGAAACTTGG
Source organism: Aquilaria agallochum (assembly GCA_000696445.1). Taxonomy (NCBI): domain Eukaryota; kingdom Viridiplantae; phylum Streptophyta; class Magnoliopsida; order Malvales; family Thymelaeaceae; genus Aquilaria; species Aquilaria agallochum. The sequence continues at coordinate 87,425 of KK900686.1, forward strand.
AGTCATATATACACATAAAAAATTATACAAACTTCCCATGTGGAATATAGGGTATCACATTCACCTAACTTTAATGGCATTTTTACCTTTTCTCTTATTATAAATATCATAATTTTAAGACATCTCCAAGTTACATTGTTTTTAATTTCCATCAGTTTGGTAAGATATATACAAACCTTATGGCATAAAAAACAAAAGAGTTAAAGCCAATGTGGTTAGTTTTTATACTTTATCTTCTAAAAATTAATATGTCTAATTTTTATCAACAAAATTACTCTAATTAGATTAAAACTTCAAGGTGCTACTGTTTGGATTTAAGATTTCATGAATTCATAGTCAAGTCTATACATACTATAAAAATAGTAAGAAATAAAGAATTGAATGTGCGAACTTGCCAGCAAAAGGAAGAAACTGGTCATGACCCAGAACCTTAGTGAGGAGATCATCTAACTACTCTGTACTGGGAACATGATGCTGAACAAAATCAAGTAATTGAATCTTCTCCTAATAAAAGTGCCAGTATATCTATATATACTTTGTTCTTTCATAGAATACTGTACTTATTGTGATGTGAAATGCAATCCTATTGTCAAAATAAAGTTGCATAGGTTGTTTTTGTTCTATTGAAGATTGTTGAATAGGTATTGAGCCACATTAGTTTGCTACTTGTCATGGCCTTAGCTCTATATTTTGCCTTAACTAAGGAGCGTGCAATAGTGTGCTACTTCTTAGATTCCAAGAGATAGGTTCACCACCAAGTCCGATAACAAAAGTAGTCGTGGGAGGACATGTGATTTGGTAACTAGCCCAAGTTGCATCACAAAAGGCTCATAATCTCGTGTTATTCTTTGCTAGAAACAATGTGTCTTGACCTACAAATATTGAATCACATCCATTATTACATATAGATGAATATCACAAGGCTTCTACATGAATTAACCAAAGAAATTTACATCATAGGTGATATTCGGCCTACTGGTTTTGAGATAAATAATCTTTCCTACAAAGTGATAATACTGCACCTAGATCCAAAAGTAGCTTTCCTTCACTCTTATAAAGGTGTAGTTATTGTTTGGTAAGAAAGGAATTTGGTCTACAACTTTTCTTTTTGACTTCCTTTAGTATACCTAAGGTTGTGCTTTCATTAAGATAAGAAACATTGGGAAGATCAAGTAGCTTTAAAGGCTAAGGAAGTATTTCAAATTTCTGAGTTCTTTAATGTGGAACAACTCATGTAATTTTCTTTTCAAGTTGCTGATTTGCTTTGTATCATTTCCTACAATAATTATGTCATCTGCATAGACTAATGCAACAATGAAATTTGTTCCATTACCCTTGGTGAAGAAAAAATAATCACATTTTGACTACCTGAACCCAATCAATGAAAGTGATTTAGAGAATTTAACAAAGCATTATCGAGGAGCCTATTTAAGACGAGGTAGAGATTTATGCAACTTATAAACTCTAGTATCACCTTGTTTGACAATTCTAGTGAGTAGCCTTATGTAAATTCTTTCATTTAAATTCCCATGAACAAAAGAACAGTTTACATCTAATTGATATAATTTTCATCCTTTAGCTGCAGCCAGTGATAAAAGACATCTCATGGCAGTTAATTTAACAACATTCGCAAATATTTCAATATAATCAATACCCTCCAGCTAATTGAACCCTTTAGCCACTAACAAAGCCTTATAGTGCTCAATGGTTTATTATACCTACTAGGACCTAATTTTACATATGAGATGCCTAGCTCTTTACATGCAGTGTACAAATCTATGTATCTAATGTTTATTTTCGTATATAAGATGTCTAGTTTCGTGTATAGGATGTCCAATCCAATTTTTTTAATATGGTGTCTTGTTAAACTAGGAATCATTTCACGTTAAACATAGTCAAAGAAACACTAAGTGATTAGAATTAAAAAAAAAAAAGAAAACCATAAAAATATCACCTGATTTTTTGAAATAAATATCTTGAAAAATGACATGATTATCTCCCAATTAAATGTAAAATTTGAATAAAAAATTGTCTTGTCTATATCACTTATAAATAACATGCAGACATTCAAACCTCAGAAATAGACACTTAAACACTAGGAGTAGACATTCTTTACCCCATATCAAATACTATGGAGCAAACATTCTTAATCCTATAATAGACACCATGCTACTAACAACGGTATGATTCAACTTGGTGTACGCCTGGCACTGGCTAACATTATACTATCTCCACCGAAAGCAACATTTTTTGAATCATAGATAATGCTTTTCATCATGTTTTTATGAAAAAAAAAGGAAAAAAATGATACTTGGTTGAAATTGAAAAGAGCAATTTTATTTTTTCAATTATGGAATATAACTAAAAGTAAATATTTTTGAAGATAGCTGACATTCCATCTCCAAAAGCTGATACATTAATTAAACTAATTTTGGTAATAGTACTAAGGATCAATTCAAAAGCTTCTTTTTTTAAACTAACTAATTGAAAAATTACTTATTCCCTTTCTAAAAATAGTAAAACTTTTAATTAGCAGTCAAATTATTTTTTATAAATTATTTTTCAAATTCTAATTTAAATTATATAGTACCCATTTTCCCTTTCAACTATCTTATTATTCTAACAATAACTCAATAGTTTAAATTACCATTTTTTTCATACATCTAAATGTAAAATAGTTTTCTTAGGAGTGAGAAACATTGTATTTCTTTAATTTTAATAAGAATGTCTAAACATCAAGCAAGCCGTTAATGTTTTGTTCTATTTATTTTAGTCGCCATGCTTATAGAAGCCACATGTATACTCTGAAAAATGTATGAGCTGTGGCTAGAGGTGAGTATTTAGTTTATTTAGTTTGAACTGAACCAAATAAGTTGATTTATTCAGTTTTTAGTTTTTGATGGTTAGAAATTGGATAAACTAAATTAGCTTGTAAAACTAAACTCAAACTAAACTAAAATATTTTGATTTGGTTCAGTTCCAAATTAAATTAACAAAAAATATATGAAGGAAGAAAGAAACTACCTGTTGCTGCTGAACAAACCCAAATATCCAAACATTAAGACTTAGAAGTTTATAGTGCTACATAAAGACATACAAAGTGCACAAGCAAACAAGCTAAAATAAGAAAAATTAGGACATACAAGTTCATAGATACATAAACATAACCGAAGATAGCTACATAGAAAATCCAAATATTAAGACTTTAAATCAAGGGTTAGTATGTTCTAAATAGATAATCTCTCAAGTAACAAACATGTAATTTGAGAAAGATCACTCTCTTCTACCATTCATCAATTCTTCCATTCCCATGTGCAATTCCATTTCACTCATAGCTACATAATCGATTGATCACAATTCAAGTCTCATCGTACCTACAAAATTTAGCAATTAAACCAACCCATCATCAATTAGTTAGACTTGTGAATTAAAATCAATACAAGTTTAGTAATGATATTGACACCTACATTAATATTTACAATCAACTCTTAGACATTAATCATTGTGTTCTCCCTAATCGTATTCCTAAAGTCATCTTTGATAGCTCTAAAACTTTAGAACACATAAATGTTAACAATGAATAGATAATAACACTTCTAGTTGAAATGTAAATTAAAGGTTAATGCAAGAATAAAAATGACCATGTTTGATTTTTTCAAGAGCCTCCCAAGGCTTCCTCCACACTAACTTGATGTCTCATTCTAAGTCAATCTTGTGCACAAATAAGAGTTTGCACTATTTTAGAACTTAGTGAGCTCCTAAATGAGTCGAGGACTCGACCTCATGTACTAATGCAGACTATGAGGCAATAATAGAGACAGGAAAAGTTGGTATATCATGAGCCATAGCTCCAAGTATAGGGAAGTAGTGACAATTGAGCTTCCATCACTTTAACACATCAAATTTTGAGGAAACCGGTACTCTTGGTTTTATTCCTAACATTTCCAGGCACATTTTAAAACTTCATTCTTTCCTTTGTGATAGTGTGCTTCCCTTTCTTTTGGCTTTTAAATCAAACTTGTTTGGGTATTTAAGTTCTCGAACTTGATTCAGCAGATTAAAAATGAACAATTACCTTATATTCATCAAATAACTTACAAAACGCACTCTTCACCTTTCTTGTAATGTGAGCGCCAGCATGCCTTTTTGCAACATACATGTCATCTAATGCAAAATTCAAGAAAAGTCAATTTGTATTGAAGACCGAGAACAACAACAACAACAACAACAATGTAAATCAACATGTTTATCTTCTTAATGTTTTCCCAATGTTTTCATACTTCTCTTTCATTCCCAATGTTTTTATACTTCTCTCTCATTCTCTAGGCCATGAAAGTAAATTCGACATCCTCACTACCTTGCCACTGTTGCAACAACCCATCAATCTTTCTAATCTCAACAAAGAATTTATTGGTAGTCACATAGATAGAAGTTGATACCCTACATATGGGTTCATAAAAGTTTTCAAGAAAGCTCTTAAAAGACCTAACATTATTCTAATCTCCTTTCACATGAACCACAGAATTTTGAATAAGCTAAATATTGAAATTTGGATCATAAAGACCATATCTAGTAAAGACTCCCTCAAACTTTTGTGCCTGCATCTAATAACAAAAAATTTGAGTTCCATCAAGTGCTAACATCAATACATAATAAAGCCTTATTTGTAATTCTTTCAAGTGAAGTACAATTTTTGAAATTGACCAACCTAGCAATTGAGTATGTAACATACCTTATTGTATTCCTCACACAAGCAATAGATGCATTAAATTCCTTCAACCCATCATGAACAACTAAGTTCACAATATGTGCAATGCATTTTGTATGAATGTATTTACATTTGATAGTTCTAGTTCCTGAACTAATAATTACTTTTCTCAAATAATCAAGAGCCACATCACTAGAGCTAACATTATCAACAATGATGGCAAACACTTTATCTGTTTCCCAATCACATAAATAATTCTTTAGAACATTAGCAATTGATTCACCATTATGACCAGTAAATTGACAAAAATTCAAGATTTTTCTTTTGTAGGTTCTAATTGTGATCTATGTAATGAGCAATAAGACACATGTAATTGAACTTTGTATAAAAGTTAAACTATTAATAGTAAGAGAAAACCTCTGGCAACTAGATTTGGGATAAACTTTTTTTGTAGTTCTTTCATTAGAGTGAATATCAAATCAATCCCTAGTGATTGTATGATGACATGGAATGCTAAACCTAAAGCATGCAATAAACATCATATACCTAAAATTTCCATTTTCACAAACTTAAAAGGAAGCACATTCAAAATAATCATCAAGGTCACATCCATTTTAATAACATCTTCTTCAAACTTTCAACCAAGTGCCACTTCCTTCATCATTCCTACCATTAAAGGGGTTTGGTGCGATTTTTATTTTACCTCAAGATTGAGCACACATGTTCATCTATGAGAAAGAGCTCAACTTGTCCTATTGTTCTATGGGTCCACTGCATATTATTTGTCATAGTACTTGTACTTATACTTCTATAACCTTCTCCATCTTCAAATTTTATAAAATGCTTTATACATTTGATCTTAGAGCCTTATCTTTGAGTTCTATAATTTTTTTTTTTCATTTTGCTGTTTGTTTTGATCTTTTTTTTTTTATCTCCTAATAGGGATGAGGAAGGAGGATCCAAAAGACCATCATCTTCTATGGCATTAGCATTCAAATCCAAGTTAGTACAACCAATTTTTTTATCAGTTATCTACATTAAAAGCATGTTAAAATCAGTTAGTATAAATTACCAAAAAATTCATGTAATCAATATGACTAGAATCAATCACAAACAGAAAAATGGTATATGACAGGTAACAAGATACCCTAGAAATTTTCATACCATACAACAACCCAATTTCTCCACCTAAAACCCAATCTTGTTCCAAGATACATTGCATCACTCAAACAAGCTCACACCAAAAACAAAAAAAGCTGATACGTAATATTTGGATATGTCAAACATGCTATAGATACAGGGGAAGCCGTAGTTAAACTTTAATTTTATTTTCCCTCTCTTGGTAAAAACTCGTAGTAATGCCCCGAGGCATCCTCGTTAAGTGACATTGTGACTTCTGGAGGGACTTCCTGAGAGGAAGAACCCCTGGAGCCCAGATTTCCCAGAGGAGCGTGCTTGAAAAGCTCAGAAGAGAGGGTTAGGAGGTCCCCGGAGTGTATTTTCGGGGAGGAGCCTCCGACGCCCAAGTTAGTGTCTTGAGAAGGTGAAGGGGGAGCACTAAAGGTTTTAGTGGCCTTGCTTGTTCGTGTTTTCTCAAGAAAAAAAGAGGGTTTGGTCCTGGAGAGTCCCCCTGCCAAGGTTTGTTTCCTGGTATTTATAGGAGTATTCAGTCCGTTCAGATCATGATACGTGTTCGGTCAGATCTTTCCTGTACCTTCGGGCGCAGGGGACAAGTAGCTGTTTGCAGGCTCCTCGAGCCTTGCTCCAAGACAGGTCGTGACAAGACTTGGACTACGTGGATGTGTCAAACCGCCATTCCAGGCGGCTTGTAGCGCCTGTGGATGACATGTCAGAGGCTCCTTAAATGCTCCTGTCGTACTCCTGAGGTTCCCTGGGTGAGGTCATCCCTTGGTACGGACGTCCTTCTTTGGCCGATGTACCCCTAGTTCGGGAAGCCCCCTAGCTCGGGGGTTCCGCCTTCGGGCCAACTATTCTCCCGTTTTGGAATAGCTAGACCTTCGCCTCCGAAGGCGATCCGCTTGGTCCCCCGAGGGAGCTGGTAACGTTTTTGGAGTTCCTGAGGTGTTAGCCGAAGTCCCGAGTTTGACACGTCTTGACTTTGCTACTTCCAAGGTCAGTGACAGTGCCTCCTTCGGGTGACATTAAGCTTTCCGGTTACCTTGTCTTCGGCAGGAGGCACGGGGTGAGAGAGGCGATAGTCCTTCGGCTATCACAAGCCCCCCTTTGGAAAGCTGAAGTAGATACTTCGGTTTATCAGCTTTTGAATGCAGTCTTTCAGGGCCTTGGTTATAACAATTTTGCCGAGGATGGACCTCTTGTCTGAAGACACCGGCTTGTNGGTCATAATCTGTCTCTTGGTGTCTTCGAGGTAACCTACCTCTCTCTTTTTGTAGATCTGCGCCACGTCGCGTCTCGTAACCAGACGTGTCAGTCTAGAGCGGCGCGCCCAGGTGTAGGAGTGTTAGAAGGCGTGACCCCCGTTTGGCGCAATGGTTGACACGTGGCAACCTGCTATTGGCAGGAACTGTATCGGATAAAGCAGGCACGTCTTTTCATGAGCTCTGAGCAATTATGGCGACTGTTCGCCTTTGCGGAGTAGTTATGACGCCGGTTCGCCTTCGCCTCTCGGCCTATATATACTTCTGTTCCGTCATAACCCTCTTTTGCTTCTGTTTTTGCTCTCAACTGCTTTCACGTTTTCTCCCGCTTTTTCCGGTGATCCTTTTTAATAGGGTGTTTTCCGACAACCTTTCGCGACGGCATCTTCAAATCCAGATTTCGGCAAAACATTTGGTGGGTTTTAACTTTCATAGCCTTTTGCTTTTTAAGCTTTCCCGAAGTTGTTTTTGGCCTTTCTCCAAAATCATTTTTCAGCCAACCATGCCTATTCCCTAAAGTTGGCAACCCCTTTTGTCTCATCCTTGCTATACTACTCCTAAAAAATTAGAAAAATGGAAGACCAAGTTCTTCTTTCCCTCGTACGCCGTTACCCGGTTGCCACGTTCGGACCAATTTAGCTTTTCGAACCGTGGCGACGAGGTTACCGTTTTTCGAGCTCAACTGAAGG